>OVBE01014302.1:0-12158 GCA_900406425.1 Iberis pinnata | reverse complement strand
TTAAAATTAGAATAATATGGTTTTATTATGATATTTAAATAATTATTTTATAAATTTCAAATTATAATAAAACAAAGTAGTAATTTATAATGAATATAAATATATTATTGAGGTTTTTATCAGATAAGATAATTTAAAATTTTTATTTTAATAGTTTTATAATATTTTAATGTTCAATGCTCTAGGAAATGCTCTTTCTGAAAGCATAGATATGATGAGCATTTAGGAGCATTAGCATATGCTAAATGCTCACTTAAATGCTCTTTTAAGTACATGTAATTGGATGAGCATGGAGCATAATGCTCTCCTCTATGCTTTATCAATCAAGGCCTAAGCATACAAATAAACAAAATAACCAAAGTGTATGTCGTCTAGCAGTTCCCATTAAATAAAAATTCGTCGAAGATTGTATATTCTCAAAGGTAGAATTACTATAAAAAAAAAAATTCTGACCAAACTAGTCTTTTTTTGTGTGCAACACATTAAGCTTTCACTAGCAAACTTAATCCTCGTTAGGAGGTATAGTAGATAGAGCTGATTTGGCTAGATTATCAGCCATAAAGTTTTCCAATTGCGATGAATGAAAACAAAAGTTACAGAATGAAATATAGATGATAATTTGTAGATGTCTTTCAGAATGCCGAACAGTTCTGCTAAAGGGGCATGGGTCTTGAGAGCTCCGATAAGTATTTGTGAACCGTATAATTACTTTTATTCTACTTTTACCCCACTTATACCCATTAAATAAGAAATCTTGACCCTAATAGATAATTATTATGAATACTTAATACAGGGCCGGCTCACATAAAGGAGCGGGGAGTGCGACCGCCTCGGAACCCCAACCCGTGTTCTATTGATTTAAGGATCCATTTTTTAATAAATTTCTGAAAATTAGTTATATAATTTTCATAAATATATGTATAAAGTTTCTGAATAAATTTTACCGTTGAAATCTAATACAAAAATTTTTAGTAGTGTTACTTAATCTTTTTATATATAAATTAAAAAAATAAGAGGCCCAAAATTATATTTTGCCCACGGTCTTGTCAATAACCAACCCTTACCAATATATAGATCAAATATGTGTTTGATTGGATAACTCAATCCAAAATACTTAGGCCTACAAAAAAGGAACAAAGCTCTCCTTTTCCGTCTTATGTCTTATCCATGAATCACTTGTAATAACATATTTGGTCTAATAATTGTGCACTTTCAATAAGAAAAAAATAAAGAGAGAAGTATAATATCAGTACCATATTCCAATCTAAATAACAGAAAGTTATACAAGGCCTATGCACTTTAGAGAAAAATCCCAAAAGGTCTAAAGGGATAAATCATAAATTTGATCATGACCCTATACATCAATCCTCTAGAGACAATAGGCTGAATAGTAGTGGTAACTAAACAAAATTACGAAATTGACAAATATTATGAGATTTTACTTTGAGAGTTACTTTTTTTTTTTTTGGGTTTCTTGTAGCAAAACTGACCTTTCTTCTTGTTGTTTGATCTGTAATATCCATCTTTTTACTTCTGCTTCTCCTCTTCTATTTTGGAGGATGATTCTGAATGGTGATGGTCTTTTGGCTTGGTTGGTGTGACTTTGGCGGGAGTCGAACGCTCTGACTGAGAGGAGCGGATTAGGATCTGCATACAGAGTGTGACGATACCTAGACCAAACGCCGATATCGCAATACCTTTCCATGAGGAAAAGAGTTTTGACCAGTGTAGGAACTTCATTGCTCCAAGAGTAAGTACACATGCCCATGACAGAACCACCTGATTAAAAAGATCAAGAAGTTTGTGATTTTATGAGTTTTTATAGATGGAACAAAGAGAATGTTTTAATAGACTCACTGCAAGAGATTTTATGGGACGGCCAATGTTCTGTTCTTGCTGACCGGGGAAAGTGTCTGCAGCTATGTGTTTGTCCAACAGTGCATCCTATATCACAGAGTCGAGATGAGAGAGTATCTAACTAGAAATTTTCTAGGATTCTGTCTATACAGTCTTGACCAAAGACAATTAGTTGCTAATAACTGATAGAAGAATTAGTAAATCCATAATCTTTACCTTAGTCACAAACTGATCTCTGCACCATTGTGCAATTGCGTCATCGGTTTCAGGCAAGTCTTTCATTGAATGACGCTTGATGTGAACATGCACCTGAAATTAGCAGCAATGGTTTGGAGAAATACATCAGCACATAGAAAAGCTTTGTGATGTGATTAGTCTTGTGGTTTCTAACACATTACGCAAGCAAGGCCGAAGATCAATCAAACCAGTGATGCAAGAGACAACCGGTATAATCATTTAAATTCCAATGAAAAGAAGATGGATAATGATGTGATCCAATGCAGTGAGTACTTTCAAACTCGTTGTGAGAGGAGTTCATGATGTAATTGACCCAAGACCTAATTATCTATTTACTTGCTTACCACTGAAGGTTGTCCTTTAAATAGTCTTAGCATCGTGGGAGGTGGAGAAGTTTTTGGAATAGCCACAGTGATATCATAAACGGCTGGGACAAATGAACGCATATTACTAACAGCTGACACAAAACCCTGAAACAAAAATACAAACCAGGTATACTAAATATGGCATAAAACACAATATCAAAAACCACAATGATATAATGAGAACAAGATCCACAGATAAAGGCTACTAAACTGCAGAATATGCATTGAGACTTTAGATCAATCGTAGAAAAGTCACAGTGAAGATATTTGCGTTGCCCAGGGAAGGAGCAGAAAGAACATAAATACAACTTACTTTGGTACGAGGAATCAACACATTTCGAGGGACAGGCAAATCAGAGGAGGCTGCGTACTCTTGAGCTGCTTTTAGTTTAGCCTCTGTAAAGCGGGTTCCCTCCACGAAAAGGGCTAACCAGAAAGGTCTAGGGAAGTCGTTTAGGCGCTGAAGACCTGACTGTAAAGTTAAAGTAAACACACATAACTCTTCTTTTGTACTGCAGATTCTACATTTTCAGGCTAATGCCCTCATGAATGAGGTATATGCACATGCTTATAAGCATTTAACACAGGAGCAAAAACTTATTAAGGTGAACAACCCATACCTTTAAAGTGCTTTCATCCTTCGCCCAATTTCTTTCCAGAAAGAGATACTCTGAGAACCACATTGACCAGCCTATGACCTGTTTATGTGCGATAGTTCAATGTTCATGAATACTTTTTCAAGTATGCAGTAGACCAAACGGAAGAAGTCTAGAAGATGCGTAGTAATCTAAAACAATGATCTTTTCTCAAACTCAAAGCCATGTAATAAGTTTGTAACTTATGCAGATATTCAGAGATAAAACTAAATATTACTAATTTCTTTAGGATCTAACAAGCACAGCAGTAGGCTTATATAGTACATACTGGAAGAAATTTGGAAGACTTCTTCATTACAGCTAATGCACTCCCCAGGCAACCTGATCTCTACAAGGAAATAAAATATGAAAATAATAATTAAAATGATGTAAAAAGCATAACATGGTGCTTGTTAGAGATGAAAATGCTTATTCTCTCATATCTCATAGGTAGATATTCCGGCACTGTAACCTTCTACCTAAGAGAATCTATATCTACTAGAAACTATGATCTAATTGCACATATACAAACTTTGTCACCAAGCAGTCTGTTGGTCTCCATTTATTCATTCAAACTTACATGTATGTTTTGAAGTAGATACATGAAATTGTAAGATGAATTTATGTACCTGAGCCAAAATCCATCCAACAAGCCAATCAATATCACTTCGGTGATTGCAAACAACAAGAGCATGTTCTTTGCCTGGAAGAAAAGTTTAGGACAGTCAATGCATTTCCAAACAAACAAAGAAATCTTATTTTCTTTCAATTGCCAATAAGCATGAACTTACCCATTCGATTGAAGGTCTCATTATCCGCAAACACTTGGATCTACGGCAAAAGGCAAAATACAGAGGAACTCATAACTTTAAACAAGATAAATAAAATCTAAATATTGTCATGTGTACGTTAGTTGTGTGGAAATAGAGGATGGTCATAATCTGCTCTCATGATTTGTGTAAGCTGCCATAATAATGATATGCAAGCACAGGTATACTTCAAAACCAATTAACTAGAAAGAAAAACTTTTGTATATACCTTTACTCCTGCCCACCAGTCTACGATCCATATAAGCTCCAGCCACAAGGTTTCTGCAACCACACGATTGATTTTTCTGTATGTGTTCTTAGACAGAGGTCGAATGAAGACATAGCAAACTGCCTGAAAAAGAAAGTTTTAAACATCAAACTGAAGCAAACAGAGTCCAAAGCAAAGGATCTTTGACACTTAGACATGAAACTTCCTTTCTCGTTCACAAAACCAAGAAACTAATGTAGAGAACAAATATAAACAATCTCATCTTAAGAAGAAAGGGATTGGTTCAGCATATTAATCAGGCGAATTGACATAAATCTGAACCAAAGAATTCAAAAACACTATTTCTGCTACGTGAGTGAATTTTGAGCTTATACTTATCTGTTTTCTCTAAATTTTACATAATAATCAACCCTAAAAGCAGTGAATCAATGTAGAACATGAAACGGAATCTATGGAATCTCAAATCGAGTAATATGCAGACAAATCCAGAAAGTTTCTAAATCAGAAAACCGCACCTGAACAAGATTCACAACGAGGCCAGATATAAAGAATAGAAGGCCTAAAGGTACGATGATAGCTGCAGCAATCACCATTAAATTCAATGCCTCAAAAACACCAAAACCTAATGTGGTGAGAGGAAGGAAGAAATCAACACAGCGAGTAGAAAATTTAACACCAGGAGATTTTACAGAGACCGACGGCGAATTTCTCCCGAAAGAGCTTGCTGAATCAGAAAAAGCAAAATCGCAAGCTTAATTTCGCGATTGGGATTTTTTTTTCAGTGTGACTGGACTTTGCGATGATCACGAGGATACATGAACACGGCATAAGCGTTTTATTTCTTCTTATTCGGTTATAGTCCCTTAATTTGTTTCCATACTCCAAATTGTCCCATATCTCCTATAAGTGATAAAATTGACCAATTTTAGTTTTAATAGTTAGATCAAGAATATATAGTCAATTTCTATAATTTGAGATAACATAGGGATTGGTCAATTTCTATAATTTGAATTTTTTAGCTTAATAATTTTTATAAGCCTTTGAAAACATGTTTTACTCGATCAAGCTTTTTTACTTTTTTGGTATAAAAGCCAATTTTTTATTTTTTTTTAAAAGCTATCAATGGCTAGCTTTTGGTAAGTTTTAATTATTTTTTTTAACTAAACAACTAAATGTTTCTTTTTTCTTTTCCCCAAGTTATGTAAACTTTATTATAAATTTATATATATATTATTTTATTTTCTTTCTTTTAAAATCCATTTTATCTTATACTTATATCATATTAATTAAATAAATTATAGATAAAAAGAAAACCATAATAGTTAAAATAAAAAAATCAAATATGACATAAAAAATCATACTTATTAAAAAACATATTAAAAGATAATAAAATTTATTCTAATAAAAAATATTTCTAACATAGCTAAATAAAACTATAGTCTGGAAAAAAAGTCGGTATTCTCTCCATTTTGATTGTTCGTTGTAGATAATAAGTGACATATTTGTCGTTTGAAAATCTCAAAACCATTTATCTGGCTAATTCATTGTTTACCATCAAGAACATAATATTTTGTGATGAAATTGCTAACGCTATGTGGAATACTCGGGCGTTAAACATTTTATTTAGTGAATAATTTGAATTATGTTCAACAATTTTTGTGAATTTTTCCTTGAATAAATTATATATAATTTTCATTTTAAAATCAATAAAAAGAGTCAATAATTTTAAGCATATATAAAAACAATGGTGTGTAAAAATTTATTTTTTTATACAATTATAAATATGACATAATATTATTTTAATAAATATTTTATCATTGAAAGTAGTAGTAACAACTTTTACAATTTTGGTACTATTTATCATTTCTTACAGAAGTTACAGTTGTTACCATCAAAATCTCTGCAGCCAAAATTCTACAGCAAAAATTAATAGTTATAGTCGTTACCAATCAAACCCATAATTAATTGGAGTCGAATTTTTTCAAAGCAAAATATGTTGATCAATTATGTCCACTTGATTAAAACTCTTTTGTCCATAACGGAAAATTTTTAAAGAATAGAAACTAGGTTATGTTGAGATAAATAATAATAATAATGATAATAATACTAAAGTGTAAATGTAATATTTTGTAATATTATATATGGATCACAAGTAAGAAGTTCAAATTTTAGTTAAAAAATATTTTGTATATTACATAGCGCATATTCCAATTCACACTTTAATTTGGTGAAGATGATACAAAAATAACAATCACTATCTCTTGCTCTTCTGCAGTCATTTGTAAAATATTAAATGAGATTTAATACCGTACTTTCATATTTCATATTATCCTTATAAAGTATAGATAAAATATTTTTGTAAGAATATTATAAAATTTGAAAATATAAAAATTTTGTTGCAGTTGTTGATCTATGATATATCTAGCCAAAATTTCTTCTAATATGTAAATTTTAAATGAACAATAAAAAACATTTAATAAAAACAGTTGATCATCATATTATTTTAACTGCACTTAATTTGTGCACTACTTTATTAGATAATTTCTAATACATTTTGCAGAAAATGGGAAAGAAAACAAAAGGACAATTAAGGGTTGTTGGATTTAGTTCCAACTTTCATATGCGAGATCATTTGTCTTGATTCATGTAGCAAAAATATATAACGTAAAGTTTGGTGTCAAAACTCAAATAGTAATGCAAATTCTTCTTCTATAGATTAAATATATGTGTTCTAAGATTTACATATGTAGTAGTTTGTTAACTTTATTTTGTCATACATTTAAACCCTTTAAAAAAAATTTGGTTGTCATCAATCACAGTATATAAATGACGGATATATATTCAACATATTCATATTGTTCTGCAAAGTGATAATTTTAGTGAATTAGTACCCATGGGATGATTCATTTATCCATAATAATTTTAGTGAATTCGAATTAAATATTGTAACTCAAATAAATAAATGAATTTTACATGTTAAACCCAATAAGTTTATGAATTTAATGGATTGACCCGTTAAACTCGTGAGTATCCATGAGTACCCATAATTTTATAGTTTAAACTTAAAAATAATAAATATGTAAATTATATATTTAAAAATTAAAGATTTCTTATTAGGTTTTCCATTCCTTTTTAAGTATTGTTCGTTTATAATATTGACTCTTCGTCTCTTTTCATAGTTGATGATCAAAATCCATCATAATCTAAACAAATATCGAATTTAACTTTTTCTAAACATGTTCAAACTTTATTTTGTACTAAATCTTTGTTATTTGGTTTCATATATAATGAAAAAGGTAAAAGTTCTCATTTTTTGTCAACATCTACAACTATTACAACATAAATACACACTCTTATGATTGAACCCATGTCAAGACCCAAACACTAAGCACTTAACTAACACTAGGCTATGAAGGATTGATAGGTAAAAGTTCTCATTTGTAACACTATTTTATTAATACTGGTTATTATTTTAATATCCTTTTTGCTAATACTAGGACCGTCAATGTATATATCTATGTTTTTTAAAAACAAACAAGACAAAATGGGTTTTTGTAGTACAATCACATATTCAATAAGTTAAATAAACACTTTATAAAGTTAATTTACATTTTTAATGATTTATAGAGTTTCTTTTAATTAAAATAAAAGATTTCTTTGTTTCATAAAGTACTCTATAATAATGTTTCTCTTGAGCAACAACGCATTTACTAACAAGTCTATTAGCACGTGTAATGGTAGATGATTAATAACAAACTAGTTTATAAAGTAGTTTTATTTTAGTATAATTTTTGTTCCGTCGGTGTAGTAGTAATAAATGGTTAATTTTCAATATTTTTTTCTAAAATTGGATGTATAATTTTACTATAATAACTAAAATGGTTCATATCTTTTTTTAAAAAAATATTAGCTTTATAATAAATTTACAATATCAAAATTTAACGTAAAAGTGATAAACAAGAAAATGTCTAAACTTGCTTAGCTTAGATGTAACAACAAAATAATTTATATTATTTTTATATTCCATCATTTATTATGAAGTAAACTAAAACTAAAAGGAACAAGGAACAAAGAAAAAAGAAAAAAAATATCAGTAAATGCTAATAGAGACTAAGCATCATAACTCTTTTGACATGTGATACAGATAATAAACTCATCCATTGGATTTTTCTTTACTAGATTGATAAGTTAACGATCATATATTTTGTTTTAAGATAGAATAATATATGAAATTACCCTATATATATAACATTATTTTAGTCCAAAGTGATACATTAATATAAAACTCAATTCTGCAATATATTTGTTTGCAAAAAAAAAATGTTAATAGCATCAGTGACCAAATACGGAAAAGAAAAAATGTTATTAGTATCTATTAGGGAGTATTGTTTCTTATTTTTAGCATTTTTTCTCATTCGGAGTTTATATAATAATGTCACAGTCTTGTAACGGTATCAAAATCAAAACTAATACAAAACGACATTGTTTACCGTATCTCCTTCCTCGTTATTATCATCTCTATAGATGAGACTCTCTGTATATGTAAAAAAAAAAAATCCAAAATTTTTAATCAACCACACTCATACGTTTTATTTCATGGTAAACAGCCAAATAATCAATCAAACAACCAAATGTTCAGTTAAAATTATACGTTTTATTTCATGGTAAACAGCTCAACGATCAATCAAACTGAATGATCAATCTAGTAAACAGCTAATCAAACTTTCGTATTTCATCATTTGACTATGTGATTAGAGTCTTATGTACAATTTAATGACCTTCTCGAGTTAAAGGTCCTTTGGCACAATCTGCATCAGAACCCACTTGCGATGGAAGAATCTGAACCCCAGAAACTCAGGTCCACTACAGTTTCGCGCATCGACTCAAATTGTTCAACTATTGTTGAGTAGACTTGACTTGGTGTGAATGTATTGCGAGGTTTAGCAAATATTTGAATACCTACGGTAAGGAGGAGGATGATTACGTTGGACAGATTAACAAAGAATGTGCAAAAAAATTTGAAAAAACTTAGCAAAACAAATCTCATCATTAAAATGACCATAGCAAAAATAAGAATCAGATTGTATAAGTATAATTAATATACATAGATCCTTAATAAGATTAAGAGAGAAGTGTGAAAAGAAGTTTGAAGAAAACTTACAGATCTTCTTCTTCTTCTTCATCTTTTTTTTTTTGAAGAGGGAGATCATCTTCTTCTTCATCTTACTTCGAAAACGTATCTTCTATGGATTTTATACAAACATATTGTATCTTCTAAGAGCATCTTTAATGGTTTGCTTCATTTTTGTTCCAAAAATGCACTTTCTTCAAAATAAAACAACATTTGTCCAATGGTTTGCTTCATTTTTCATTCTAAAAAGAATATTTTAGAATGTTTTCCAACTATATTTTACAATTAATTATGAATACCATCTTCTCCTTTTTCATTTTTACTAATTTTATCCAAACAATTTATTTTAACATTAGTTCAATAAAATCACTATTAAATATAAATAAACCATAATAATAGAAATATAAAAACAATACACATCATTTAAAGTATTACATTTTTTATTTTACTAGTAATTATATGTCAATATTATGTTCAATTTGTTTATGTTTATTTGTTATAATAGTCATATAATTTTAATTTTATATGTAATAGACCATTATATATTCTATTAAATATATGTTCTAATTATATTTCAAAATTTAAATCAAATTGATAACAAAAAATAACATATATGTTGTTAATATTATAGTATATAATTTCTTTAATCATGAATTATAAACAAACCAAAGAATAAGGATCTATTTATAATTTATAAAGTTCATCTTCAAAAAAATAAAGCAATGAATAGTGTGACTTCAAATTTGAAACAACACTAGTCATTGTTTCATTTTGAGGCAAGAAATGAAGCACCATTGGAGAAAATTTTGTTTCAAAATGAAGCAAAAAGTAAAAAAATAAAGCATCATTGGATGGTCTAAGATGAGAAATCATCAATATCATCATCGATCTTATCTACAAACAAAAAAAATTGATTTTTAAATAAAAAATATAAATAATCAATATCATCATCGATCTGATCTACAAACGAAAAAATGATTTTTAGAATAAAAATCAGAGAGAAACTATCAAATATCATCGATCTCTTCTACAAACGAAAGAGTTTGAATTTTTGTACAAAAGAAGATAAAAATCATAGATTTCTTCTACAAACCAAAAAATAGTTTGATTTTTTGTATAAAAAAATAGAAATCATCAATATCTTCATAAAACAAATAACAAACTTCTATAATTTGTTATTTCTATCAATGAATTCATTTCCTACTTTAAACTCTCCATTCAAATCCATAATCAGAATTTACATAATCACAAAAATCTCTTTCCCCAAACACACATGACTAATCTTTTAATAATTACAAACATCATTTTGTTGTTGTTAAAATAATACATGACTATTTTGTAATAGTATTGCAAGTGGAGATTTTCTTTTCTCTTTTTTCAACTTGCAAGTACGAAATTTTAGTATTGTAACTTTACATACTCTAATAGTTGGTGCTTAGTTTGCTTGTATGGAGGGTTGGTAATTTTAAGGACGAGGTGCAAATATGGAAGAGACAAAGCACACAAACTTTCTTAGAGCTTTTTCTCATTTTAGATGAGATTCTCTGCCAAACCAAACAATTAATCAAAGCCCCAATTTACGATTCTCATTGACATTGATATATACCCAATAGTCATTCTCCATCCAATAATGATCTTTTGGAAGTTCAATATCTCAAATGGGATGGTCCCATTTTTCTGAAAATATTGGTTTCTCTAAAATGAAAGATTTGTGAACGGTCTCTTAAGTAGACGAGTTTCACTTGCACACAAAGTAACTGACTCCACTAACAGATTGCTCTACTTGTTCCTACATAACAGGAACTTATGACTAATTCAAAGACTTAACTAAAAAACAGAACAAATTGAACCAACTAAAATATGCTAAACTGATGTCTTCAATTGCTTCATTAAACCGAACCAGTTCTTCAGTTCCATGTAAGAACAATAATTGATTTGAGTTTATTTCATTTTAGACAATTTTTAATATAAAGAAGAAAATAAAAAGAGAGTGTAATATAATATGTCCCAATTGAATCCTAATGCATTGCCTTGTAACTGTGAGGTTTGTTTGTCTCGTAAACACCTTAAAATCTCAGATATCTCAAAGGCTTACAATAACAAAATATGATTGTTAATGTATTAACTATAAGAACCCAAGGAAATTACCTTGCTACTAAAAACTGATGTATATTTACATCATGATCTAGCTTCTTCAAAGTATTCTTTAATGCCTGTAATCGAGCAAAACAAATCAGCTCATATTTGAGTTCCAATATAGACCACTTCTGATGCTCACACATCCCATTACTAAATGATCAGTAATGGATGATAAAACCCAGCCGATATCACTAATTGGCTCTCCTACATTCCACGAGCCATCCAAACTACAATAGTCTATGAGGATTGGTGGATCCCCATCTCGGATGTTGATCTCCGTAGATCGCGGGACACGAGGAACCTTAACTGATGGATTAACCGATATCCATTCCTTCGCTTCAGTAGATGCAACTTCTAATATGTCTGAAGGAAACCACGAGGAGTTCGTAAAACACTTCGCAATCCTGGCTTTCAAAATATACCAAATTATCCAAGGAAAAGGATTAAAATTGTTACTATGCGAATCATCCTTCCTTACTCCATATATTAAATAATGCATATTCTAATAAAGATGCTCTGAAGGAAAAACCCTAGGATAACTAGGAATCGTTGAGAGTGCCCAAGTTTGCAGTGCAGGCGGACAAGAGAACAAAGCATGATTTATAGTTTCACAAGTAGCCTCACATCTATTACAGAAATCGTCAGCCCTCAACTTCTTCTTTAACAATTGATCATTAACTGCAAGTGCTCCAGAGAGGACTTGTGGAAACCCGTATTTTGACAAGAAATTTTTTTCGTTTTGTATTTATATTTCGG
>OVBE01014301.1:0-12158 GCA_900406425.1 Iberis pinnata | reverse complement strand
ATATAATAAAAATATTTTATATGAAAAAATAGTATTTTGCCCCGCGCGTACGCGTGGACCACCCCCTAGTTGGACTTATTATAGAAGATTACATAAAATGTATCAACCTCTATCTTAATCAAAATGACATGACTATATTATTATTTTAATTTTAATAATATCTCACTAATACTAATTATACCAGTTATACTAGATGATATAGTCATATTCAATTATATCAATGGTATCAAATGCTATATTCATATCCAATTATACTAGTTGTATTATATATAATTGTACATGGAGACAAATTTTGATTTTAAACATCATATTTAGCAATCAATATATGAATACAAAAATTTTAAGATTTCAAATTTACTAGTACTAATTTCCGCCTCGTGATTTTAAGTAGGTTAACTGAAAATCGAGTACAAAAATTTTGGTTTTCAAATTTAAAACATAAATTTGATTTCGGCATAATTAATTATTGGAGCTGAAACTTTAAAGAGACTTACAAACATATATTAATGTTTTAAACTTCCGAGGGTCAATTAGAAATTCTCATTGTAAGGGCTTCGGTTTGATATATAAGTTGTTATATTTTTATTTTAATGATGGAAAAAAAACTATTGGTGAAAAAGAAAATCTGTTGAAAGAGAGATATTAAAAGCAAAAAAATGTTGAAGAAAAGAGACATGAAGGAGAGAGTATGAAGTTTATTTTTGTTTTTGAATAATAAATAATAAAATAGTAAAATTGAATGATATGGTTGGGGTTATAATGAGTATTAAAAGTAATGGGGTATATTCACTAAAGAAGGGTATGTTGATTATGTTTGTAGAATTCAAAAGACTCCTTTTCTACTCTCTCGTCTCTGATCCGATCCATTGCACTGTATCAGTTTGATTGAAGGAAGAAGACAACAATGGTGTCTTTTAATTTCAGTGAAGTTAAGACGAAGACGAAGACGACTTTGATTGGACTTGTAATAGGACAGATAATCTCACTTCTCTCTACTTTCATGAGCTTTACAGCTTCTCAGATCGCTAGAAAAGGTTGAATCTTTTTACTTTTTTTTACTCAGTTAACATTCATGGCTTACAAAAAGTTAAAATCTTTTTTTGTTTTTTGTTTTAAAGGGATTAATGCTCCAACATCACAATCGTTTATGGGTTTTCTATTATTGGCAATCGTCTATGGAAGTATCATGCTTTATCGAAGACCCACTATTAAAGTAATGTTTTGAACTTTCTTTTCTTTTGAAACATTTGGTTCACTTTGTGTTATATGATGAATCATTGTAATGTTAGTTTTGTACTCTCTTCGTTTCGTTTTAACGGTCTTTTTAGAGTTTTGTTTTTGTTTCAAATTAACTGTTTTTTAAGTTTTCAATGAAAAAATTAAATGTGTAAAACTTTTTTAATTGGTAGAATAATTATAGTTTTTTAATTTGTTGGTTTAGAATACCTGTTGTCCTTTTTATGGAAAATATATGTTTTTAATATGCTGAAATAATCTTAACTAACAATTATTTTGAAAAGGATGGAGTATTTTTAAGGTAATATTTAAATGTAATGGGAATGTGTATTGAAACTGAAGGTTTCATGGTTGAGTTTAGTGCAAAATAAAATTAATGGATTATTATGAAAAAAATCTAAAAAACAATCTAAATCAAAATTATAGACCATATTTTTAAAAATTAAAATTATAGGCTAATATTGACATAATTATCCTTTTAACTTAAAATTAATTTAATTTAATATGTTTTGTATAAATATATGTCTAACAATATCCTGAATAAATATACTATCACTAAACACTTCTTAGAGCCAACAATTTGACATAACAATGTTTTAAATCTTTTGATTAAATGTTAAATTTATTAATCAAAATGAAACTGAATATTTACAAAAGAATAGTTCGGCCAAAACTGTAAAAGACAGGAAAAGGAAGCTCTAGCGGTGAGAAGGAGTGTTCTAGGTGTCCTCATTAAAACTTATATCTAGAAAACCCAGTGGGATAAAACTAGATACAGGAAAAAGAATACCGCCTCATAACACAACCGCAGAGAATAAAAACAAGAAGAAAGCTCGACGAGAAAGAGAAACCAAATACAAGGGAATCATAACTGATGAAGATGCTGCCAACGAATACCCAAGGCAGAAAATGCATAAGATGTCGGGTAAGCAAGACTTTTGATCCGGTCATGAATGATGCGAATAATGAGCTGACGAAGCAGATGATGGGGACGAGGTGGACGACCATGACACCGGAAATTACGCTCCTGCCAGAGATGGTAAATGACTGAGTGGAAGGATAAGCGGAGGATGATGGAATCTTGTCGAGAGAGTGGGCGGCGGCGAATGGATGTGAGTGAGGTCGACCATTCCGGATTGAGACAATTGCCCAGCAGGGGCGAAGCCACTCCGTACCAGAGCATGTAGGAGTAAGGACATGAGAAGAAGACGTGATCTCTTGTTTCTTTAGGCTCCCCACACAGCACGCACGGTTGGTAACGCCCCCAGAGACGCATATGATGTCCCATGGATAACCTGTCAAGAACAGCAAGCCAAGAGATGAATGCGTAACGAGGGATAAATTGAGAGAACCAAAGAGATGAATCCCAGGATCGTGATGGAGCGGAAAGCCTGATTTGGGTCCAAGTGTGAGAAGCAGAGAAAACATCTTTGTAGATATTAGAAGCGTGACGCCATTTGGGTTTTCCCGGACCAACAAGGGGAGAGGGCAAAGGTAGGGTTGTAATCTGGTCATAGAGCACGCGAAGAGCCACTAAGCGAGGCTTTCGAATTCTCCAATGCAGTGGGGTTGCAGCCTCCGCCACCATAGTCTGATGGGGAATCCCGAATTCGCGAATACCTGTTTCACCAAAACGAGCAAACAAAGGCCCCAGAGGGGACCAGAAATTGAACCAAAATGAAGTATTGAGACCATTACCAATGTCATATCTGAAGAACTGGGCAGCAATGGGACGAAGCTTAAGAAGCTTATGCCAAAGCCAAGATCCACGGGACAAGACGAGCGCCTCCTAGAACATGGCTTGACAAAGAAGATAATGTCTGGTCCAGGAGGAACAAAGAGATGGACATGAGTGAAGGCACAAAATTAAAGATAGTGAGTAAATTGTTGCTGTATCTTCTAAGCGAAGAATGCCTAAACCACCTTCGGACCGAGGAGTACACAAATATGTCTAGCTTACCTTTGCCATGGTTTGGTTGGACAGAGTGCCCGACCATAGAATATTACTACACATGCTCTCTAGTACCCAAATACAACGTCTTGGTAAACGAAAGACGGACTGCCAGAAGTTGATAGTACTTATAATGATGGATTTGATAAGTTGCAAACGACCCGCATAGGAGAGCATCTTAGACGCCCATGAGTTGAAACGCGTTCGAACTCGATAAATAAAAGGGGAGCAATAATCAATGGTTAGACGCTTTGTTGTGAAAGGTAAACCGAGATACCGAATAGGGAGAGTGTCCCGATGAAAGCTAAGAGTGTCGATGGTGTGCTGGAGAGGAGGCGAAGGTGATCCAGTGAGGAACACAGAGGACTTGCTAAGGTTCACATGGAGACCAGAGGCTTTCCCAAAGATATCCATAACCTGAAGAATATCGTGAATTGAAGAAGGCTGGCCGTTAGTGAAGATGATAATATCGTCGACGAAAGAGAGGTGAGTAAGAGCAAGGTCTTGACAATTGGGGTGGTAGCCAATCAGCCCCGAAGTTGTAGTTGCATCTAAAAGCTTGGATAAAATATTAGTAGCAATGACATAAAGATAGGGTGAAAGAGCACAACCTTGGAGAATATCCCGAGAACTGGGGAAGTAACCCGCGGGTTCACCATTTACCGAGATGGAGAAAGTTGTTGTGGAAAGACATAGGTGGATCCAGTGAATAAAGGACGGAGGAAAAGCCATAGCGTCAAGAACATATGTGATGAAGCCCCAATGTATTGTGTCAAATGCCTTGGCAATATCCAACTTCAGGGTACACCGAGGGGAGACATTGGATTTGTGATAGTCCTTGACAACCTCCGTTGCTAAGATGATGTTCTCAAGGAGGTGACGACCGCTGACAAAGGCGCTCTGGTTGGGAGCAATGAACTCCGGCAGATATGTTTTCAAGCGGTTTGGTAAAATCTTGGAGATGACCTTGTATACAACATTACATCATGATATTGGCCTATAATCTTTAAGTATCTGAGGGACCGTACCTTTGGGGATCAGCGAGACCAAGGTAGCGTTGACACCACAAGGGAGAAACCCATAGACAAAGAAAGACCGAACTACCGTGATAAAATTTGCTCCGATAATTGACCAAATTGACTTGAAAAACTCCATCGTGTATCCATCAGGACCTGACGCTTTGTTTGAAGGCATTGAGAGGAGGGTGTGATAGATCTCGGTACCTAGAACAGGGCATGTGAGTAACTGGGATAGCTCCTCGGAACAGCGAAATTGAAGTAGATGTTGAAGGAGAAATAGAGGGATGTGCGTGATATCGTCCGTCTTTTGGAGAAAAGTCTTGAAATACTGAAGCGTAGCCTCTTTGATAGATGGGAGATCAGTGACAACCTCCCCATAAGGGACGAGAAACTGGCGAATAGTATTACGGGAGCCACGAGAACATGCTACACGATGAAAATAGATGGTGTTTTGATCTCCAATACGTAACCAGGTAATATGGGATTTCTGACGATAAAGCTACTCCTCCGCATAAGTTAGGAAACTCCAATGACGATCAGCAGCCGATTCAGCAGCAAAGGAGGTAGATGAGGGGTTCGAGAGAGCTTCAGTTTGACATTCGCAGAGATGAGCAAGAGCCTGATGGGTGGAGACTGTAAGGTCAACATACGTTGTTCGATTGAGGTTACGAATGGGAAATTTAAGAGCTTTGAGGCATGTTTGAAGCAGACAGAGAGCAACGCGAGAGTGATAAAGAAGCTGGTGCAATGACCAAGCATCCCCAATAACCTGCAAAAAGGAAGAATGATCATGTAAAAAGTTGTTGAATTTAAACGATTTGCGTGATGAAGAGAGAGTGGACGACAAGTAGATAATGCATCGAGCGTGATCAGAGAATCCGTTAACCTCGAACACCGCATAAGAACGAGGATAAGAGGTTTCCCAAGAGTCATTGACAAGGGCACGATCAAGCGTATTTCCTATTGGATTTGTTGAGCGCTGGTTCCACCACGTATATCTTGGACCTACATATGGTAAATCAACCAATTCATTGTAAGTAACAAAATCTTGGAATTGATGCATTCCCAAATGTCGAGTTCGCGAATGATGAGATGAGTGCTTAGTAGTTGAGAGTATCTTGTTAAAGTCACCCATGATCAGCTAAGGTATTTGTCGATGGCCATAAACACGCCTTAGATCATGCCATAGTTGCACTCGATTAACCTGAAAGTTAGATACATAAACACAAGAGATTAAAACAGTATCACCAGATATAAGAGTAACCAGAACAGTAATAAGTTGAGCAGAAGTATGCAGAGGTGTAACAACAACTCCTTCTTTCCATCACACCCATATACGACCAAGCCAATGGGTAGAGTAGTTATAGATGGCGGTCCATCCCGGTAGAGCAGTCTGCAAAATACGATGAAAATCATTAGGATTAACTCTGGTTTCTAGAAAACAACCAAATTTTTGATCGGTAGCATGAATCTAATGTTTGATGATGTGATGCTTGCAAGGCTTGTTGAAGCCTCGAGTATTCCATGCGAATAGCGTCATAACATCAGTATCTTTGCGAGGAGACGTATGATTGTTTTTTCAAGGGTGCCTGCTTAACGATCTTGCGAATAACCACATTGTCAATCTGCTTTTGTTTAGTGCAGGTGTTGTAACGTGTGCATTCTGAAGAGGTGCATATTCCGATTCAGATTCAGAGAGCTGGCCTTCCTCTCTCTCATCGTCATTCTTCGCATCATCAAGAACAATAAATCGGGAGGGTGAGCCGGCAGGAGGGGCCTGATGCTTCGCAACAACCAAAGATGTAGGCGAGAGTGATGAGGCGCGACCATTACGAACAACCAAAGACCACTCTAAGTCCTTAGCCCTTGCATTTGACCCGACAGGAGCAGAGACATTGGCAGATGAAGATTGGATAGCAGGGGGAGTACGGGTCTGAGAAGGAAGGGAGTTGTCATGATGGAGACGCTTAATGATTGGTTCGTTAATAGATTGATTGTTGGCCACATGGTTCGACTCAATAGTAGAGGTATCGAGACCAATTATCTCGACTACGGTTGCTATAGTAGCTGGTGGTAAACCCGTGGATGAATCCAAGGTTGTTCCAAGCTGAACTAGAACTTCAACAGGAGGTGTACCTACATTAGAGACGTTGAGCGCATTAATAAGAGTATAAGCATTAATATCTGAAGGTAAATTAGGAGTAGTAGTCTCAAAGGTGGGAGGATCTGAAGTCTCATGAGAAGTAATGTCATTGGTAGTTGCGACAGTGATGAGTTTAGAAGAGGCCTTCTTCTTGCAGTCTTGAGGTTTATGACCCCATGAATTACATGTGGAGCACCTTGGTGGCAGCCACGGGAAGGTAACAAGCATTGGTTGGGCTCCATCCTTGAGTTCAATCTTTTCTATCAACGACTTATCCAAGTTGACAATAACGAGTACCCTCGCGACATCCAACCGAATACACTTCTCAGTGGTTGGGTGGAGTCGTTGCGAGTCTCTAACAATGTTCCCAAGGAAGCATAGACCTGCATGAGAGAAGAGATAATCAGGAACATTACGATAATCAACCCATAAAAGCATCAAACTCAAGTCGGGCTTTGAGAGCACCTTAGAGGGACACCACTCCTGGATCACTAGCAAGACATCAGAAATGTGCCAGTATTTTTCCCGACATATATTGTGTCGTGTGTCAGCCGACTCAACCCGAAAGAGAACCGTTTCATCATTAAGAATTTGCACATCGATTTTGAGACCTTTCCCGTCCCGATTCCAAAGACGCTTAACAGTTGCGTGAATCTTGCCAATGTGAGGTGTTGAGCCAATAAAATAGCCATCCAAGTACTTACTCCAAAGAGGCTTTGGATTATCTAAAAGTTGTTTCGGTACAATAACCGAAGCCACTCCATTGTCGAAGACAAAGGGAGCACTAGCAGACTTGATAAGGGTCGAAGTGGTTTCTAGCGGGTGAGCCCAGGCTGAAGGACGGCCTTGGGAAGCAAGTGGTGGTGAAGTGGGAACATCGATTGTTGAAGAAGAAGGTGTCGAGCCCGGTGGAGCTACAAGCGTCGGTGACGACGCCATGAGTTCCGACGGGAGCAGCAGGCGACGACATGCAGCAGAAGCAAGATAAGGAAAGAAGTGCAGCCCTAAAAAATTGCTCTTAAATCTTTGAACAATGCATGATTATAAATTAGTATTCGCATGCATACTTAATTAGTAAAGTTATTATGCATAGCTAAATCACTTTGTTTGTTCCAATTTTTTTTGATAGAGTTAATATGTATAGTTATTTCACAGATTTTTTGATGCATAGTTATTTAATAAAGTTTTTGTTGCAAATTTGTTATGAAAAGTTATTTCGTAGTGGTTTTTATATTAATCTAGATGTTTTTTTTTATTAAGTACAGTTTTTTTAAGTTATTTTTTAAATTAGTTATTGTGTATAGTTATTATACATATTTTGGTAAAAGTTGTTTCGTATTCTTATTTAGAAAAATTACAGTTATTAAGTAGAGTTTCTATGCAAAGTTGTTGTATTGATTCCGTAAAAATATTTGCTAGGTACAATTTTCAAAATTTCTTCTGCATAACTATCTTCGCATTGTTATTGAATATTTTCTTCTTCAAAATTTTCCTAGTTTCAAAAATAAATTACTGAAATATGATAGTAAAAAAACAAGTCAATGAAATATGATAATATGATTTAAAGTGGTTTTTAGACAATTAATTACTCCCTCCATATCAATATAATTGATATTTTAGAGAAATTTGTTTGTTTCAAATTATTTGATGTTTTCGTGTTTCTATGCAAAACTTTAAAGCTATTTGTCATTAATATTTTGCAGAACCATTTTTGATTGGCTAGATTGGCTATAATTAATGTGATTTTTATAAAAATTAGATAAATTAAATGATGTTTTTGTGTTTTATTAAACAGTGTGCAAAAACCTTAAACATCAATTATTTTGATACAGAGGGAGTATCAAATAGAATACATTTTTAATTTTTAAAAATTTAGCCTATTATATTAATTATTGCATTATTTTTAGTGTATTTTATTAATTCTCACTAAAGAAAATATGTGTCTATGTTTTAAGTAGCAAGTGTTGTTGAATGTAAACTGTTGTAGGTGAAATGGTATCAATATTTCCTCCTTGCTTTTGTTGATGTGGAAGCGAATTTTCTCGGTAATTGTTCTATACGAAGATACTCTCAAACGGTTGCAGCTTAGATTTATGATACATATGAATAATTGATTTTTATTTTAATTATTTTAATAGTTATGTATTTTCTTTATGAATATTTTTTTTTTCAACATTTGGGCCACAAAATGCCGGTCCTAATCAGTTCTTAAATAATAGCAGGCAATTCATATATTATTGTAGGTGCGAAGATTCCATCCTGGTTGGGGTAGTGCTATATGTCTCATGTGAACTTATGCATGTCACTAGGTCAAAGCCACTTCCTCATTTTTTGAATGTTTAATAAGACGATTTTCAAAAATATAACAAAAAAGTAAATATGTTTCAAAAATAACATAAAGTCTTAATTAGTTCCATAAATACAACAAAAGAATTTTAGTTCAAAATACCACAAACTTATGTTAAAAATAAACTCAATCGGTTCAAATCTAAACTCTAAATTCTAATTAGTGAACTGAAAGCCAAACATTTGAATTTTAAACTCTTAGAATTTAAGTTTGTGATATTTTGGAATAATTGAGAATATGTGATATTTTTGGAACATGAAGTTATTTTCATGGTATTTCATGTAATTCTTTTTTATAAATAATAATGTTATCTTTATGAGTTTTTTTATATAGTTTTTAGCGTTTTAAAGTTTCATTATAAGTAGCTTTTAGCCTCCAAATTTGATAATATAATAAAGAACATTAGTTCATTAATTTTTCTTTTTTTTTCGATGAGAGAGTATTCACCGACTTTAGTTTTCAAATCTTTTTTTATTAAGTGTCATTGTTACCTTACGTGATGTGTGTTGCTTTAAGGTTGCTCGAGCTTGTCAAGCTGATTCGAACAGTGATAGTAATAAGTAATTTCATCCTTTGTGGTGAGTTTTACTATAAGGTTTTGAATCAAACTCCTTTGCTTTGCTTTTACAGTTACTAAGGCATATCAGAGCACATCGATGACGAGTGTCATGTTAATAGATTGTTGGGCGATACCGTGTGTTTTGGTCTTGACTTCAGTATTCCTGAAAACAAAATACAGATTGATGAAGATCAGTGGTGTGTTTATCTGTGTTATTGGTGTTGTCTTGGTAGTTTTCTCTGATGTCCACGCAGGAGACCGAGCTGGTAATGACATGTAAACACTTTGTTTTGTAAGGGGGTGGGCGCTCAGTTCTTCGGTTTGGTTTGGGTGGGTTTCGTTCGGTTCCGATTTTTTCGGTCCTTCAATATAATTATTAGAAAATTAGTTCGGATCAATTTAGATATAAAATATGGTAACCATTTGAGAACTGAAATATTAATGGGTTCGGTTTTGGGTAATTTACCCGAAAATATCTGAAAGAATCGAAAACACCAAAAATACCCAAAAGAACATATACAAAATTTGGTAATTGTGACAAATATTCATGGCTCTTAGTATAAAATACTTACGTTATATATTTGGTTCATATCGGTTCCCTTGATTTGGTTTGGTTCCCAACCAATATCTATGGTTCTTGGTAAGAGGAAATCATTCGCATAATAAAAGGAACCGTACCTGAGCTGAACCCGATTTTTCCATTCAGGTCGGTTCAATTCTTCGGTTTAGATAATTATCCCCACCTTGAGAAACTTTATTTAAGCATATTTATGTTGGCTTTCAGGTGGAAGTAACCCTACAAAAGGAGATCTTCTTGTTCTAGCTGGAGCAACTTTATATGCTATTTGTAATGTCACTGAGGTAAGAAAATCTTGAAACAAATAGTATGAAAACAGACTACTTGTAGTTCTAGACTCATTATTGTTCTTTTGTTATAGGAGTTTCTTGTGACTAGTACGGATAGAATTGAACTCATGACCTTCGTAGGCCTTTTTGGTGCGACTATTGGTGCTATTCATATGTATCCTTTGAATAAAAACTCTATGCATAGTCGGTTTACGGATTGGTTTTTTCGATTTTTCGATTTCATAAAAAAATAAAAGTATTTGAACATATTTGAAAACGGTTTGGTTCAGATTTTTATTTGGTTTCAATTCGATTTTCGTTTAAAAGTTACTAGAACGAACACAAATAATTATATACTGTTCATACATACATATAATAATAAAAGTACAAAATTCTCTATATTTTCAATTTATTTTATTCAGTTTTTTGGTTAACCAAAAACAGTTTCCATACAAATTTTTTGGTTTATTAAATTATCAAACCTAATAAATTTTAAAAGAACTTCGGTTTGATTTCGATTTCATTTTTGTAGTTCGGTTTGGTTTTCAGTTCTGGTTTATTTAATACGCACTTTCTTCAGGAAGTTATACTCTTTTATAAATGTGATGTGATGGTATCAAAGTGAATATGTCTTGACTTGCTTGTCCATAGAAGCATATTTGAACGTGATGCACTCAAAGCTATTCACTGGTCAATTGAAACTGTAAGCTTTCTCTTTCAATCTGTGGAAAATCAAAGACTTCTACTCATAGCAGTAAACTTTTTGTGGTTTTAGATTCTTCCTTATCTTGGAATAACACTCGCGATGTTTCTCTTCTACTCATTACTCACAATCATACTCAAGGTTTGAAACAAAAATGAAAAACCATATGATTAACAATTTTCATTCTCAGTTTAAATGTTAATGTGATCTTCTCAGACTAATGGTGCAGCAATGTTCACACTCTCATTACTTACATCAGACATGTGGGCGGTTTTGATCCGCATTTTTGATTACCATGAAGAGGTTAGCTTACTTTGGCCCTGTTCGTTCGGCAACATCGATCAAATGTTATTTGTTTGGCGGTCGTTGACCAACAACTAAGATTAGCGACAACAATGATTCAAATTTTTTCATCATTGGTTTTCAGCTACTAATCACTGCGACCAGTTGCTACAATTGTCAAACGAACGACTAATTGTTGCGACTGCCAAACAAATAGCGATTGTAAAATAAAAATTTTAAAATAATTAAATTATAATAAACTAAAATACGAGGAATTACTTGAAATACTAAAAAATTACGTTGTAGAAAAGTGTATCACACACTCCCAAATATTTCAAAGATACCATCAAATTATGGGGCTGATTGGGAGGAGGCTGTAGAGACTTTAACTTTTACCACAGCCTCTACAGTTTTATTTCACCCAATCAAACTTTTTTTTCTTTTTTCTCTACAACCTTTAAAGCCACCTCATTCTTTTTTCTCTTTATTTTTAAAAGCCACTTACGCAAGCTTTAAGTGATTTTTATGATCAACATTTTTTTTTCTTTTGCAAATATTTCCTTTTTTTTTCCCAAAATATTTTAAACTATTATAACTATTTATATACAATTCAAAATACAAAAATAAAAATGTGTTCATAATCTTCATTTGATTTTCATTATTTTAAACCCATTTTGTTTAACTTACAAATTATTAATTTTTGTTTTCTATTTTATATTTATATAATATTAAATTGACCAACAAAAATAAATTACTAACAAAAATATATTATCATAAACTAATTATAATTTGATATAATATATAATTTAACTATAATATATATATATATATATACACATTAATGTGTGTAAATGAATAGTTAAGTACTACATAATTACGTTATTTTTTACATTAATTATTTTATATTTTATAAATTTTTCATATTCAAAATGCTATTATTAGAGTATGTGAGCTTTTAATTTTCTGAAATTGTTTTTTTTTTATTTTTCCTTATTGATTAGTAAAAATAGTTTAGAAGTTCAACATTCTTCCTTTAATCCCTATTCTTCAATAAATCAATAATTTTTGAATT
>OVBE01014300.1:414-12158 GCA_900406425.1 Iberis pinnata | reverse complement strand
TATATATATATATATATATGTTGAAGTCATTTGAATAAATGTACTGGACGTCAACTTCCTCGGTTTTCTCCAGTTTTATATCTTGTGAATTCATTTTTCTCTTCTTTTTTTCCGCACGTAGACCCATTTACATCCGAGTGGAATTATACCCTCAGGTATAATGAAAATAGGTCCAAGACATCTCTTTTATTAAGGGAAAATAAGTTAGTTCTCATGACTATTTGCCATTTCTCCCTATTGGAATTCTGATATGGATGTTGGGTATAGATCATCATTTCTTTTCTTTTTTTTCTTTTTTTTTTCCAACTTGAAAAAGATACTAGACTACTATACCGTTTGCCCAATACGGCGGAGCAATACCTACATACGAGTGAGAAAATGGAAGTAGTCTTGCCGAACGTGCCAGATGATCTGCAAGTCCATTCTCTCTGCGCGAAATCTGATAAAGTCTGAAGTCCACGAACCGTCTCCGTACTTCTTCAAACTCTTCAAACAAGGTAGAAAAAGCCGGCCAATCTTGAGGGACCTGTAGCAATACCACCAATGTTGAACTATCAGTCTCGAAAGTCTGACAGGGAAGCTTGCGAGAAAGAATCATCTTCATTGCCCACACAAGTGCTTCAAATTCTGAATGCAACGGCGAAAGACTTCTTCTACAACTCCCTGCACCCATTAGATCATCATTTCATGATTCATGTTTTTTAAAATAGAAAAGAGAATGTTTCATTAATATTTTCTATTTCATCTTTATCCCATAATTTTGCAATATGGGCATAGTTAATAGTGATCTTCTGTACAATCTTCGTATTCTTGAAGAATCTATTTACATGGTTCTTTTTGAACCTTTTCATTTATTTCCTGTAGACATTTTTCTTTATTTTATGGGGTGTTTATCTTTAGATCCCATTGGCCTCCCCCTCTTTAACTGAAACTTAGGTTCATTCGTTTTGCTCTCATCAAATTGTCCTTTAGTAACCATAACTCTTGATGGGGCATTAACAGCGAGTATATATGATTTCGTCACTCTAATTATATCTGTGAACACAGCTGGTAATTCATTCGCCAAATCTTGAAGATGTACAGTTTTTTTTGAAGTTCCGTTTTGCGTTGTTTTATAAGGGGATCAAGATATGCTAAATATGGTGTAAACCATGTAATTTTAGCTCTTGTTTAATTCTCCCCCCCCCCCAACGCTAGAAATTCATCTTCATTAAAATGACATTCGGCAATATATGCTGTAATTATATTACCAGTTTGTGGTTCAAGGTATCTTATGATACTTGGTGACGTACACCCAATGCATATTCCCTTAGGGAATTCTTATATAATATAAGATCTCATTTAGATGTTTATTTGGAATATCTGAACACTTCTTTGTCTATCTTGGGTCTTTTATTTTAAATAACTCTTTAAAGGTTTTGATTATCTATAAATCATCTAATTTTTAGTAGTTCTAGAGAACTTATATGATATCATTAATCTATTATAAATTAATCCCTTAAGGTTTTCTTATGAGGAGAAATTCAAGTCTTTCATAGAGCATCATATATATACTCTTATTGGGTATTTAAAAAATCTTGTGAGACACACAAGTTTCGTTATATATATAAGTATACCCTTTTGATGCTCGGACCTTTAGTCCAAATTTTCTCGTTCTTATCTCGAGTTTACTATAGACTTGACTACCTCTTTTATTTATTGGCCAATAATATTTTCTCTATGCTCATCTTTTGAGCGGAGATTCATGATCTTCTCATTGTGCACAATGTTATTTTATATTTTTCGATGAGCCTTGTATCCGGAGCCCAAAAGGACTCCGACTAGGCCCAAAGCGTCCGCAGTCGCCAAGGATATCCAGGAAGGCCGCCAAAATTTGCCCCATGTTAATTGACGGTGGCCAGGATTCGAACCTAGGTGGCAGAACTCACAGTTGTGAGCCCTTTACCACCAGAGTTAGAAGCTCCAGTTTATGTCATTTTATATTGTCCACAATTATTTTGTATTTCTTTGGTTCCATATTTTCCGTAATGAAATGGTTAATCGAGATCTCTCATCATTCACCAATGATTTTATTCAAGTATTTGATTATATTATTAACCATGTCGACGGTATATTTACTCCTCTTCAAGGAGTTTTAATCATCTTTCAATAAATATTTGCTCCATTTTATTTTCAAGAATTTTCTTTATATTTTGAACCAAAGTAGTCTATCGCGTACTATACGTGTCATAAACTTAATAATATGTCATTCCTTAAATACATATATTATTGGAGCATATTTAGCTGGTATTTTGAGATGATCTATCCTCTGAATTTCACGTTCATATTTATTTAATTGAGAATCTATATTTGTAATTCATATACTTAAATCGCATCCATCAACTGTTATTTATGCTCTTTAGCATTTATTTTGCAAGATATTATGAATAATGATCCTTTGAACTTTTGGAATTTAAGTTCACACTTATTTGTTCAATGAACCAACCTATTCAATGATTCTCTCTTGAAGAATAATTACATTACAAGAATCTTGCAATAAGCGCATTAATCATTGATGGCTTTATATCCTTCTAGAAATATTATATATCTCATTATTACATGCAAATATGCATGTTCCATGGAAAATACATGGACATATCACCATAAATATTTTTGCATTTCTGTAGATTGCTTTACTAATGGTTCAACAAGATCGTATTAAGTGTGAACACAATTTTCTATATGTTACACTTTATATCTACAATAAGTAATAAATTTTGACGCGTAATCTCACCAAAGTATAAATTTTAAGAGGTGAACTCTGCAAAATTATCAACTTATTGTCGATATATGAGTTCTTTAAATCTCCCCCTCGAGATGATAATTATTCAAGTCTATTTATCTCGAACTGAATCATATTTTAGGATCGACATCATAAACCATCTTAGGTTATGTATTTTATTTTAAGATCCTTCAATTATGTGAATTGGGATTTCGAAAACCCTTTTTTGATGATGGCTTAACATGCCTATTCATCGACCAATTCTCTTTTTTGAGTCGGTTTTATTTTGGGTTTGATACGAGGGTAGGTTAAATAAATCAAACCATTATTTTTTTATGAGCTTGTTCAACCAAAAAATGGTGATTAGATCATAAACCATATGATTCAGAAGGTATAGCCTTACTTTAGAATCAAGAAGGAGGGATTACCATCAACTCCATATAAAATTTAAATAAATTCAAACATTTAAAAATAAATTAAATAAATTTAACATAATTTTAAAAAATTATCCATAAACTTATGCTTTCAATAATTTTTAAATCATTGTTTAACCGGGATGGCTTAACCGGTTTTATTATGCATTTTGTAATTAGTAAACTTCATATTTACTAACATGAATATCTTTTGCAGTTTTATTGCATGATATAATCATAATATGCATGTCTTAATTTGTGGTTAAACATTAATACCATATTTATTTATCATCTCGTACGATAAGATTGAGACGATAGTTTTTCTGAAACTTCAGAAGTTTTGTTGAGACTTTTGAGAATGTAACGCGTCAATAACTATGATTTTAATGTCTTTTGAAAGTCGAGATACTGGCTCATCTAGAATTTTCCAATATTTTTGCATTATCTCCACTATGTGCTCTTCTAGAGCATTCAGATATTTATGAGCATTTTAGCTTTTCTGAAGCATTTCAGCTTTTCATAAATATTTTTGCAATTCAAGAGCGATTTAAGGCATAATTTAATGCATAATATAAAACATAATTTAAATGCAAAATTTAAAGCATAATCTAACTGCATAATTTAAAGGCATAAATTAAATATATAATTTAAAATAATTATTTATGGGACATGTGTCACCACATGATTGTGTAGGAGGCATCGCTATCCATAGGATCGACAGGTATAACCTTTCAATCGATCCGAAGATATATCATTTACTTTTAATAATCTAGAAGACATCGCTTTTCAACAGATCTAAGATAATCTTTTGTTTTATGATCGAGGGGCAAAGCCCCTATAATGATCAAGGGGCAGAGCCCCTATAATGATCAAGAGGACATAGCCCACAAATTCTTATGATCAGGGACAGCGCCCTTATAATGACCAAGGGGACATCACTCGGTTTATTTTATGATCGAGGGGTATAGCCCCTATACGATCAAAGGAGCTTAGCCCAAGAGGAAGCAAAGCCCCTATAATGATCAAGGGGCAGAGCCCCTATAATGATCAAGAGGATATAGCCCACAAATTCTTATGATCAGGGGCAACGCCTTTATAATGGCCAAGGGGACATCACTCGGTTTATTTTATGATTGAGGGGTATAGCCCATATACGATCAAAGTTGCTTAGTCCAAGAGGAAGCAAAAACCTTCCACTCCGAAAAAAAATTCATATATTTTATTTTAATTAAATAAATTAAATTTTACCTTAGACGTTGGAGTCTAGTATCAGACATTTACTCGGATGTAAAAACATTCGTGATGATAATATATTGCAAATTACTATAATAATATTATATTATGGTGTTTGTTCGTATGTGATCAAAGATAGAAAGATGAGAAATTCTCTTTTGGCTAGTGTTGTGTCTCTTATAAGAAAAAAATAGAGATCGAAATTGTTGTGTGTTGTGTAATAATACACTACCTCTATTTATAGATAGGATTTTGTAAATTGACATAGAGATTACTTCCACATGAAATAATGTATAGATATGGATAATTATTATAATATTAATTATCCTAAATGGATAATACCTATTGTATATATCCATATATTATAATAAAAAGTAGTAATGTTTGTATATTCATAATATTACTAGCCATATAGCCAAAAAGAATTAATAAAAAATATAATGTAATATCGTTAAACGAGCATATCGTCAAAAGCAGAGTTCAATATTGTTATCAATAGCCAAGCGGGACTATACATACATGAGCGAACGATAATTTTGAATGCTAACCTCAAATATTAAACCTTAAATAGTGGACAATAAAATTTAAACCATAAACTCTAAATATTAAATCTTTAACCTCCAATTATAATTATTCCTAACCCCTAATTCATAAAACGTAATCCCCAAACATTAAATCTTAAATAATAATTAATAAATCTTAAACCTTAAATATCCAATTCTAAACTCTAAGAAATGAAACGCAAAGCCTAAACTGCCAAATTAAAAAAAAGACTATAAACAGTTAAACCAAAATACCAAAAAGATAAACACTAGTTAGCTAATTATTAAGAAATTTATTGTAAGTATGTAATATGAATTCAATTTCATACGAAATAATATATATAGAAATATACAACATGAGTAGGTTAATACACGAAGATACAACATAGTTACTCCCAAGTAAGTCTTAAAACTAGACTTTATTAACAACATTAACATATCGATGTTTTGTTTAAAAATATTGAATATTAACCCTTTATTAGTTGGTAGCGTTGCACACACGCCTTATTTCCCCTATTGTACCGATTTTACTTTGGATATTGTCCCAGTTGTTAATAGCCTTAACAAAATCTCTAGCGAAATCCACCAGGAGATACTCGTGTTGACAAAATAAGACTCAATGATTATCTTGGTAGTTTTTTCGCAATATAACACTGAGTCAGAGTCGATCACGCCTCTCTCGTTTGTTGATGTTATGTAGCATGTGATTATCAAAGATGAACTCCCGTTCCAGTCTAAAGGGATTTTGACGCCGACATTGCCGCCTTGGAGACACTTTGACCTCATGATTTTTGAAAAAGTCAAGACTTATCGATGGATTTTGAGCTGTTAAGCGTGGTGTAACAAAGAAGCATAATGTCGTACCGATCGTATGTGCACCTAACGATTTAAATTTTTTATTATTGGGGTATCCCTTATGCAAATTAAATAAAAACAAGATTAGTAATGGTAAGGTTACATGAGTTAAGAAGAACAAGATCATGATCGAAAAGACTCAGTTCTTTGAACTTTGATTTAAGGTATTCAATAATATATTGTGCGTATGGTCCATATTTACGATTTTACCGTCTTCTCGCCCTGTCAAAACCTCGTCGGATGGTCTTTTGCCTATTGGATGGATCATGAGAAATAGATAAGCCGTTAATATATTAACAAAAAACAGAGTAAGAAGCAATACCTAAATAACAACATCTCTAGCTACCAATGCGATAATATCAGCGCATGATACCACCCTCGACACTGTCTTTCGACCACATATTATGTGTTATCAACTATATGGAATCCCCTCACACCTCCATTTTCCGCGGCTAAAGTTTGTCGTCATTTGCATGTTTTAGAAGTATCGACGCATCATGACCCTTCAATAATTTATCAAAATAAGTTTTAAGTGAAAGGCATGTCAATCATTAGAAGAAAATAATCTACAAACCTCCACGAAACAATCATAGAATTGAAGTCGGACTAAAGAGACTGCATTGCTAGAACCACTAGCTATATATTGATTGATAACATAACGGATTATGCTTTATGCCGCTGGAAAGTTCTGGCGGTAGAATCCCACCTGGAAGTAATTCAAACTCTCTAACTTGAGTAAAATAACAATTTGGATTAAAAAAAAATATTCTTGAAAAGTATCATTTTCGTTGATAGTTGAGATAGAAAAAGAGAAGTGGAGATGAGAACTTTAGGAGAGAAGAACATTTTTTTATAAAATCATACATACTAACAATCCTAAAATCCAAAATAAAATCATAATACCTAGATATAATAGTTCAATCAATCTAATAATACCAAGAACTAACAACCTTAAAACTAACAAATCCTAGAATCCTAAATCAAATCGTATAAACCAAATCGAAAATACCAACAAAAAAAATCCTAAAACCCATCCAAACTTAAAATAAAAAAAATTAACACTCACAATAGCGAGAATGGGTTTGGTAGGGATGAACAAATCGTTAGTTTAGCTGCATTTTCTCGCGAAAATTCAAGAGAATTCTCCATTTTTCAACATTTTTGTTGGTTGCAAAATGAAGAATAAGAGTCGGGTTTATAATTTTATTCATCAAAATCGACGTATAATTATGTCGCTAATTTTTTGGTTTCTATTAAGTTAATGCGCGCTGGTTCTAAAAAATTTTGCAAAATGTTTTCCCTTATTGAGTCTTGGGATCCGTCGGTTTTTCGTCGGTTCACAAAGTATATTCAAAAATCCACCTTCGACAAGTCTCTCTCATTGGTTATTCAAGAGAGCTTGTACTATAAACATTTCACATGATTTAGAGAGTTTGCTTTCTTCTTGGGACTTGAGACTCTATGTTGCAATCATGCGTATAAAATCGGAGTATTTGCACACAATCTACATAGTTTTCGTATATTATTACCTCTTTTTCTTATTGGTTTATATATACACACAATAGTTGCATAATCAATAAAAAATGAGTTTTAGTGGAAAAAATGAAGTCAATTGAGTTCATAAGTTCAAAGACAACACAAAATGAGAAGCAAACTAATAATTCAAAATTTTATTATTTTCATATATTTTTGTAAAGCTATATAAGCTCGGTATTTATTCTTTAGCAAATCACACGTAAATTCGTAGAAATTGTTTCAATCAACATAAGTAGCAATGACATGTCGAACAATCACATAAATGATTGTATGAACAGACTTTGGTTTTGCACTTTGGAGGACATACTTTGGCACAATCAGAGTTATATTTGCAACGTGACATCAGTTCAATATCAGACGTAGGACTAATCTGGAAAGTAGGAAGATCTGCAGGAGGAAGACATCCACATTCAGGATCTCTGTCTCCGGGACAATGACACAAATCTGGTTCTGGCCAACCTACTACTTTTGCATCAGTTTCCGACAACAAATCTGCAACATATAAATATTTAGTAAATGTCACAAAATAAATAATAATATATATTTCAAAACCAAAGTTAAGGTATGCATATAATGTTCTTACAAGATGCAACAATAAGAGCGGATAAGAAATGAATGATAAGTTTTGCCATAATGCTTGAGTTTTGGAAATCAAATAAATCTCTCTTGTAAACAATTATTGATAAGAACAAAAGAAATTAATTAGTGAACAAACTTTATAGGATCAACTACATAAATGTTGACACCCTTTTTTTGGTAAAATGGTAAGGGTTTGAATGTAGATGTTGATTTCTTAGTAAGTTTCAAAAAAGGGTAATATATACTCAATTTGTAAGTAAATCATAAATTAGTCAACTAACTTCACAAGTTCAAAATCTACACATAATTCGGACCAGTATATGTACAAGTGTCGTGAACTAATATGGTAAGAAACAAAAAAAAGAAATCAAAGCAATATATAACTAGTTGACTTATAAATGATTAATATTTGACCGATCCAACAAATCATGTGATAGGGGTGTGAGGAGATAAATGGATAAAGGAAGGAATATTTCGAAATACATCATTAGCGAATATTTTGAAAAGTACCATTTTATGTGGATTTTATATTTAGAAATGTAATTTTGTAAGTTTTTTCTGAACTTACCATTTTGTTTCGGTAGAGAGTATTTGACCATACCATTTTTCTATCCGTTCTTTTAAATAGATTTTATTTATGTCAGATTTTCAATGAGAAAAAGGTTAGAAGACTTGTGTGAGATTGGTAGGAAAAAATAAAGCGTATCAATGATGTTTTGGCAAAGATGTAGTGATCCTCATGTGTTGGTTGACCACGGAGATCCACCGGAAATAAGATTATTGTGGACAAATAAAATTGAAATTTTTAATAAAAATTTGTGAGCTAACTGGTCCTTAAGATAAAATTGTCCATGTCGAAGAGAAATTTAATTTTATTGTGACAGAGTCGGTTAAATATACTATAAAATAATATTAACTAATTTTGTTGGTGAAACTACATTACTAGTGATAATGATATCATCAAAAATACTAGAAAATGTTGTATATACAATTGTCCACAGGAGTATCTTACTCAGTATAGTCAAATAATGATTAAACCAAAGTAGGACTTACTAAAATATTATTTGTATGGACAACACATATTAATCGATGAAAATGTAATCCATGATATAATGTTTCCATGAGAAACTATTATACACAATACACAATGTAATGGAATATTTGCATTGTAAGCTTTATATAAAAAATATATATAACATTGTTTACAATAATGAAGTCCATTATATAATTTGTCCAAAAGTTGAAAATTAGATTCTCGATGGAAATAATATCATCGAAGAAAATAGTAAATTATGTCAAAAATTATTCATGATAAAAAAAAACTTTCCACCGAATTATTGTATTAAATATCATAAATATTGTCAATATTAACAAATTAGATGTGAATGTTATCCACATAAACATAAAATTTTTTTTAATATCAATATATAGTATCGATGTTAACAATATCCACATTACCTATGGAAAATTAAGAATTATTCCATAGGGTTAAAAAAATATAGATACTAATAGCAAAGATAATAGAGAGTTTTTGTCTAATTTTAGCAAAAAAATATGAACATTGATACGTAGTTTGAATTTTATCTCCATATATATTATGACAATAATTATCAATTTTATTATAAAAGAGATAATGTTTTTGGTGCAACAACCTTGTGGAGAGATAGAGTTCAATTCTTGAGGAACATGGCAGGGGAAGTAACAAAGAGCCTAGCTAATGCGCATTCTTCCCTTTCGGTGAGACCAGCGTGATCGGAGAGATTAATTGCTTGGTTACCGCCAGCTCAAGAATGGATCAAGGTGAATACAGATGGGGCCTCGCGAGGAAACCCGGGTTCTTCGGCTGCTGGTGGAGTTTTAAGAGACCGAGAGGGTCTATGGTGTGGTGGATTTGCGTTACACATTGGTAGGTGTTCTGCACCTTTAGCGGAATTGTGGAGAGTTTATTACTGTCTTTTTATTGCCTGGGATAGAGGCTTTAGAAAGCTGGATTTGGAGGTTGATTCAGAGCTAGTGGTTGGCTTTCTTAAAGTTGGTGTCGAAGATTATCATCCTCTAGCTTTCCTGGTGCGATTGTGCCATGGCTTTCTCAAGAAGGACTGGTTAGTCCGTATTACTCATATTTTTCGCGAAGCGAACAGAGTTGTTGACGCTCTTGCGAATCACGCTTTTTCTTTGAGTTCTGGTTTTCACATGTTTGATATTTTACCTGTTGAGTTAAGTATGTTTGTGTTGGATGACTCTCGGGGTATTGCGATGCCTCGAATGACAATTGTTTAATTTATTTCATTTAAGGGAGGATGATTTCTCCTCCTGATTTACCAAAAAAAGGTTATATCTTTGATATTTGGGAGTGGTTTAAAAGTGGCAAAAATTGAACGATTCAACTCTAATTTGGTGAATATGATGTGATGGATTCATCAATATTGTGTGTTGGATTCATTTTATCCTACTAAAATTTTTCTCTATTTTTGATGTTGACATGTTCTATGTAGAAATGAGGACAAAAGAAAGAGGAAAAAGACAGAGATGGAAAAGATGATACACTTAGGTAAAAAGAAAGGAAAAAAAATAAAGTTAACAATTTTTTAACCATTGTGTTGTATTATGTTTTTTATCGTCTGTTATATTATAACCGAATTTTTTCTACAAAAACCAATAAACACCAAACCCGCAAATTTTGACTATTCTAACTCGAAATTTAAGGAAATAAAGCCCAAAATAACTAGGAGTCAAAACCCGAAACAACCGAGAACCTAATAAAATAAACATAACTAAATATAAAGTTGAAAGGGGCATACGTAAAGGCTATAATAAAGGCAACAAATGAGAGCAACCTAAGGAAGCAAGGAAACCAACTCCAACCGAACCGCAAGCTCCAAGAGAAAGGCCAAGCAAATGACCACATGCAAAAAACCTCCATGATGAATAGTACTACCTCTCAGATGAAGAACGCAAAGAGTTTTATCCTAGGCAATGAGAACCTAATAGGAACACCAAATAAAGCCCGAGGGGAGGCAAAGTCAAGCTCAATGTGAGAAGACTGGAAAACACCATATAAGAAGTCTTGCAGAAGTGGCGGCTTTGATCACACCAGGTGAGTAAAGACAAGGAGCGAAACCTCTATTATGACAAGCCGACCTCCAAAGACGATGACATAGGACTGAACATGAAGAGGAGCATTAGGAGAAAACCATAAACAAAACTGAGCATGAACAACCAAAGCTTTATGAAATAAGGAATCCACACACTTTGAAACCAAAACCTCGACCTAACCTCAAAAACTTCACTCCTACACCAGACTCATAACCGACCAAGACATCACCGCGCATCCCAGCAGAGGCCTAACGATATCTAACCCACGACTATTCACAGCGAAGGGGAAACGAATCTCTGCAACCCCCTCGGTTCGGTCACCTGCAAATACTCACATCTCCGTGTTGCAGGGCCTAACGGCGGGCCTCCATCCCTTTCGGGTAAGAGTGCAGTCAGCATTAAGCTGAGAAGGTCCAAAAGGGATCTAACAAACAAACAACTTAAGTACCTAAGCAAACTCAGAACATCAACCCTTGTCTACCCTCATCCTCAGAAACTTGGATGACTACTCACTACTCATGGGAGTAGAAGCAGATGAAACAGGAAACGAAACTACAAACTTATACATGAAGATTTATGAAAACAGTAAGAACACAAACCCATAAATGAAGAACAGAAACGAAAATGCAAACTTAAAACAGAAGCTTAAAACTTAAAACGAAAATCAAGATGCAAAAACTAAAGAACAACCTAAAGCTAAGAAAGGAAATGAAATAAAAACAGTAAATT
>OVBE01014299.1:0-12159 GCA_900406425.1 Iberis pinnata | reverse complement strand
TATAAATTCGTAATTAATATTTATAAAGAGTTATAAATCGGTACGAATTCCAACATAGTAAACCAAAGTGAATGATATTAATTGATTGATAGTTCTTTGAAAAAACATCATAACAGAAGCAATATAACAAAGATACGAAAACCAAAGCCATCTTATTCTTTAAGTTTGGACTTGTATCCATCATAGAAATTATTTGTGAGTAGGTGGCTTTGGTATCGCCATTAAACTTTTCATCTTGTCTTGACCATCTCCGTGGGACCCTCTCTTGACATAAGGAATAAAACCTGAAACTCCAAACCGAGAAGAATCAAGATTAACATATGAAACTTTTTTTTGCCGCAACTATAGGAATCCTAGAAGTAATTTGAGACTTTACTCTAGTTCATATCCTATTAAGCAATAATCGCTTTTTTGGAGAAGTCATGAACACATCATTATATTTTTTTGTTGTGACATGTAATCTTTCCTAATTGTGATGCAAAATTTTTAGAACTATCTGGAACTTTGTGACCATGTGCTGTAATATTGGAGATTTTATTTTCTATCCCTAATTTAAGCTCACCTAAAGCCACCCTAACATCACCAACCTCTATGTTGTCCGAAACAAAAGTTGAGAGAAGAGGATTAATACCTTCTTCAAGTTCTGTTTCACCCTCTTCAATGATGGCCTCCCCGTTAGCACCAGCCAGGACTTCATCAGAAATATTAGCTTGGTCCACATCAAAGGAAAAATCCTCATTAAATTCACCATCCTTTAGAGTTGAAAAAGCCTAGAAGTCTTGGGTTGCATATGTCGAGGCACATTTTGCTAAAGTGCGTCAGCATTTGGAAGAAATATGCACAGCTCGGCCTTTGGATGAGGCCATTGCTTGTTGTGAGAAGGCTGGGGAGCTCTTCGACATGGTAGCAGGTTTTGGCAGGGCAATGCCTGATATTTTTTGCGAGTCTATTATTGAACAACTCAAGGCGAAGACGGAAGTCAGGGATAAGATAGCAGTGGTCGAGCTATCTGATGAAGATCTAGCATGTCCATCGAAATGTCCGGAGCAGGTTCCTCATCCTGTTGATAATCAGGACTCGTTGATTCAGCCTCTAGGGCTAATGATGTAGCTGCTTAGCGCAGCATTTTAATATCATTTTTCAATGTTTTTGTTGTTTTAACTTATGCTTGTCAAGCCGCCGTCGCGGCTTTGTAAAAGCTTTTTAGTTTCAATGGAAATATTTTGTTTAAGTTTTTTGTGTGCTTTTATTTACTTCGTTTTCTTGTGGTTGTCTCTGTGGTTGTTCGGCATAGGTGCGAGGTTACGTTAACCTCGGCTTTCCCTGTGTGTCCCAGGTCGTCAATGATCTTACGAGTCTGAGCTCGGCTTATGAGGCGATCGTGGTGCGCTGGGAAGTGCAAGTCTATTGCTCAGGTTTTTGGGTGCTAGTATTATTGCTTGATTGTTCCTTATTCCTATATTGAACGTTTAGTTAGGACATCACTACAAGCTTGGGATCGGCTTTTATTTTGTTTTTACGAGGGTCGTCTCGGCGAGGCTAGGCTCGACTATTATTTCATTTTTACGAGGGTCGTCTCGGCGAGGCTAGGCTCGACTTTAATTGTAGGTGGGAAGTCTGTAATGAACTGGATTTATATTGAATAAAGAAAGGTAGTGAGGGCGTCTATTCCTCCCCCCCCCCCCTCAAAAGAAACAAAAAACCCTCTTTTTTGCTACAGCTGGACCCTTATTTCTGGCTGCCTACATACCCATTATAGAGGGATCAAACCATTCGTAGTTCATGGTGCGGCCATACCGGAGCTAGTAGTGGTAGAGCTTGAGGTGTCAAGCGTTCCAAGATTTGGGTTGCATTGTTCCGTCTAGGTCGGCGAGTTAGTAGACGCTTGGTTTGACAATTTCGATGATCTGGTAGGGGCCCTCCCATTTGACGCCTAGTTTTCCTGCCCAGTACTCTTTGGTGTTGTCGAAGATGTGATGTAGGACTAGGTCGCCCTCGGATAATCTTCTAACGTTAACATTTTTGTTGTAGTACCTGGTTGCGACTTATTGGTAGTTCTGGATGCGTAGGAAGGCTTGGTCGCGGGCTTCTTCGGCTTCGTCGAGTCGATCGTGTAGCATTGCGTTGTTAACATCGCTGTTCTCAGGGAGTTTAAGTCTCTGAGGCTGTAAACGTTGACTTTGGAGGGTACCATTGCTTCGATGTCGTGAGCTAGGGAGAAGGGGGTTTGGTTTGTCGCTCTTCTTGGTGTCGTCCTGTGCGAGCAGAGAACTCCGTCCAGCTCGTCAGCCCAAAGACCCTTCTTCTTCTCCAATCTTTTTTTCAGTCTGTCGATGATGGTCTTATTTGTTGCTTTGGCTTGGCCGTTTCCTTGAGGATATCGCGACATAGAATGGCTGAGTCAAATCTTCCATTTCGCACAAAAATTTTCGAATTGGTGGGAGTAGAACTGGGTCCCGTTGTCCGTGACGATTTTGTAGGGTAGTTTGTGCATGCATATGATGTATTTCCATATGAAATTATGCACCTCAGTGTAGTGTATTGCGGCATAGGATTTGGCTTTAACCCATTTTGTAAAGTAGTTTGTCATGATGAGGAGGAATTTTTGTCCCTGTGAGGAGGGCATGGGCCCAACGATATCCATTGCCCATCGCATGAAGGGATATGGGGACGCTGAAGTTCGCAGGAGCTTTGTTGGTTGGTGGATGTTTGGGGCATGACGTTGGAATTGTTCACACTTTAGGGCGTACTTATGGCAGTCGACGATCATGGTGGACCAGAAGTGGTCGTGCTTCTCTATCTTGCGGGCCAGGGCTCGTCCGTTGGAGTGATTTCCTCTGGTGTTTTCATGTATTTCACGGATGATGCGCTCTGTTTCTACAGCGTCGGGGCAGGTTAATAAGATGCTAGTGAAGTCTTGTCACATGAGGTGCCTGTCCATCATCGTATAATGGGTAACTTTGGTTTTCAGTCGCTGTGCTGCCCATTTGTCCTCTGGCAGGGTGTCGTTTGCTATCTAGAGTTTGATTTTGTTGCGTTAATTGATGATGGGGGCCTCGTGGTCTGCTCCGAATTCGACGTTGTCCTCTGCGATGTCGTGATCGTCAATAAAGTGAACGAGGTCGAGGCTGATGCTGGGCTTCTGGATTTCTTCTACTAGGATGGTGCGGCGCAAATGGGAATCGCTTAACGAGGCGACGGTTACTAGTGCATCGACAATTTTATTCTTGCTCCTTGGGATTTTGACGATTTCAAAATACTCCAGCTCTCTTGCTAGGTGTTGGACTACCCGGAGATACACATCCATTATTTTGCTCTTTGCCTCGTAATCTCTCGCGAACTGGCTTGCGACGAGCTGCGAGTCGCAAAAAGCTTGGATTTGTTTCGCCCCAATACCCCTTGCTAGCTTGAGTCCGGCTATAATTGCTTTGTATTTTTCTTCATTGTTTGACGTGTTAAAGCCAAGGCGAAACGACTGTTCTAAGACGTCGCCTTCTGGGGATTCTAGGCGTATTCCAACCCCTGATCCTCCTCAGCAAGAGGATCCATCGACGTGTAAGGTCCATATCTGAGGTTCTTTGGCGCCTTCGATCAACTCTGGTGGAAGCTCAGTGATGAAGTCGGCCAGTACCTGTGACTTCGCGCTTGTTCGTCCCCTGAAGTCGATGTCATATTCGCTGAGCTCGATGGCCCACTTTGCCATCCTTCTTGACTGGCTTGGACTGTGAAGGATAGCACGCAATGGTTGAGCTCTTAAGACCGCGATTGAGTGCGACTGAATGTAGGGTCGCAGTTTCCTGACAGCGATGACGACATCATAGGCTAGCTTCTCAAAGATGGGATATCAAATTACCGCACCGTCTAAGGTTTTGCAGGTGTAGAATATTAGTCGTTGCTCTCTGCGATCTTCCCTAACGAGGACGCCACTAACCGCGGTTGTGGATACCGATATGTAGAGGTAAAGAGTTTCGCCATCTTCGGGTTTTGCTAGTATGGGTGGTGTGGATAGGTATTCCTTTAGTCCCTTGAATGCTTGTTCGCACTTCTTATCCTATTCGAATATCTTGTTACCGCATAACATCTAGTAGTAATGTAGGCCCCTGTTGGTCGACCTTGAAATGAACCTGTTGAGTGTTGTGATGCGTCCTGTCAGGCGTTCGACTTCACGCGTGCTCTTCGATGAATGAAGGTTGATGAGAGCCTTGATCTGTTTTGAGTTTGCCTCTATTCCCTTTGGGTGACGATGTAACCAAGGAACTCTCCTGAGGTTACGCCGAACGTGCATTTGGTGGGATTCAGTTTTATTCCGTACTGGTTAAGGATGGAAAAGTAGGAGCATAAGTATTCTACGTGATCTGTCATAGATAGTGACTTGACGAGCATGTCGTCAATATATACTTCCATGGTCGTTCCCAGCAGATCGGTGACACATTCAGTTGACCAACCTCTGGTACGTCGCGCCTGTGTTTTTGAGCCCGAACGGCATGACTCGATAACAGTACGTCCCTTTATTGGTGATAAATGTTGTCTTCTCTCTCTGTTGTTGGGGTGCATCATTATTTGATTATAGCCTGAGAAAGCGTCCATGAAGGAGAGCAGCTCGTTCCTGGCGGTTGCTTCGTCGAGGCGGTCGATATGGGGGAGTGGGTAGTTCTCCTTAGGGAAAACCTTGTTTAGGTTGGTAAAGTCATCGCATACTCACCATTTCCCGTTTTTCTACTTTACGACCACCAGATTTGCTAGCCACTCCGGGTACTTAACTTCGGCTATGGATCTAGTGCGTATTAATTTTTCCATTTCATCCTTGTGCCCTCTCCGGTCCTAATTTTTGACGCTTCTGTTTGATCGTTTTGAAGGTTGGGTCGACGTTGAGCTCATGGAAAGTAATGCTCGGGTCGATGCCTGTCATGGATTCTAGTGACCAAGCAAAAAAATTGGAGTTTTCCTTGAGGAAGGCGATCATTTCGGCTCTAATCCATTCCTCGAGCTTGTGGCCGATGCCAACGCACCCATTGGGACGTTGGGTGTCTATGTTGACCTGGTCGATAGTTTTGTAGTTCAGGTTTCCCTGTTTTTTCGGGACGTCCAGTCTGTTGGCGCGTCCCAGCTGTAGTTGCTATAATTCCGCGCTCTTGCGGGCTTTATGCTCGATAATAAAACATGTTCTTGCTGCTCTTTGGTTGCTTATGAGGATGACAGTTCCTCTTATCGTTGGGATTTTGACGCACTGTTGGAAGATGGAAATTGCTGCTTTTGTTTCCGCGAGCCATGGGGTCCCCAAGATAGTGTTGAAGATTGGGTGTTCGTCGACTACCTGAAATTTGGTGGTCGTGACATTTCCCCCGGCCCTGACCGGGAGTTTGATGGTCCCGACGGTCTCAACCGAATCCCCACTAAAGTCGGTGAGTAATTGTGTGGTTATTTTGATAGCTTAATTGCCGATATCCATTTTCTGGAGGGTGCTCTTGAAGATTCTACAGAACTACCAGTATCGACGAGTATTCTCGTCATTTCGCAGTCTTTTATGACGAGTTCGACGAGAATGAAGTCCCTCTGTACGCCGTGGATCCCTATTAGGTCATCGGTGGTAAACCGGATTGGTTTGTGCCTTAGTGGTTTGCTGATTGACGCCCCTCTCGTGTTGATGACCAGATGTTCCATCCTCGCGGTTGGCCGTATAAAGTCTCCATGTCGCTTGAGTCTTCCCATTATAAAGTTAATTCTTCAGCGGGGATTGGGAGTGCCTTCATCCCTCTCGACGTTATCATGCCTGTGTGGGGGCGTCATATCTTTGTCGATCGCCTGTCTCTCCTGCCTTCCCCTCTCTTCGCAGTTTTGGTTTGGAGGGCAATTCTGTGAATGCTCTCTGTAGTTCCGCGGTGGATAATGATTAGACCGTCTTTGCCCGTCGCGCCCTTGGCCCTTTTGGTATTTCCTAAGCAGCGTGTCCTTCAAGTGTCGACAGTCGGCAATACTATGCCCTTGCAGATTATGAAATTCGCAATAGGCATTTCTATCGTTATCTTGCATCTGGTGCACTTGTGGTTTGCGTTCTTCGAGGAGGTAATTCGCGTGCCACTTTCCTTTTTCTTGTTTTGAGTGGCCCTCGTAGAATTGGCGAGGCTCAACTTGCTCTTCCTTTTTTTCCGTTGTAAGCTTTGGTGTGCTTGTAGGCCATCGCAGCCTTTTCCTCCTCCATCTCGATGAAGCGATTGGCTCTGTGCAGGGCGTCCTCCAATGTTTGTGGTTGATTCAGTAATAATTATTTGCAGAACCTTGATTCGTACCATAGAGCGTTTCTAAGTGCGGCGATGGCAGCTTCGTTGGAGATGGCCACCTTTGAAACTACCTCCTTGTACCGCTCTATGAACGTTCTGAAGGATTTGCGTGGCCCTTGACTTAGTGACCATAGGTCCGCGGTCGACGTCTTCTTTTCCATGAACATGGAGTAATGCTTGATGAAGGCCATCGACAGCTACTGGAAGTTGTCGATGGATCTGGCCTCTAGATGGGAGAACCAAGAGAGCGCAACCCCTCCTAGGTTTTTTACGAACAGTTGGCAGAGTCCAGCGTCCCTTTCTTCGTCGGTGAATTGGGCACGACCCACTGCGATTGCAAAAGCGGTCATATAATAAGTCGGATCAATGTTCCCTTCGAACATTGGGAATTTAATCTTCGCGGTGTGCTTTATTTTAGTCTCCGTTATCCTCCTGGTGAATGGAGTTCTCTGAGTCTCTTCGACGACTCGCTTGATTTCCGGTGCCGAGCTTGTGGCCCTATGCACCAGCAAGCTCATCTCTCGTAGTTGGGCTTTCAGCGCCCTTATTTCATCGCTTGGGCTCGTGAGATTTTGATGCGGTGGTAGGTCTCCGTGGCGGTTTGTTCCACGAGCCTGCTGAGTTTCTGCATCTAGTGTCGAGGTGTCGGTCGAGCCGAAAAGGTTTTGGTTCAGCACCTCTAGTTCAGCCTTTCGCAGGCTTGTTGTCATTACCGCTTCGAATTTGCTCCTCAACTGTCGGGATTCGTTCTCTATCTCTTCCAATCGACGCAGTAACGTCTGATTCTTCTCTTCTTGCGTAGGCATTCCTTGGATCCTGTTCAGCGGTCCGGTCGGCGTTTGATGGTTGTCAGCCTCGGTATTTCGACCGTCTAAGTGCGTCACATCTTTGACATGGACGTATTCGTCTGTATTGACTGTGTTCGCCATCCTCTCATTGAAGGGTGGGTTTTACCTTATCAAATGGTTCCCCAATGGAGTCGCCAATTGTTGAATCTAGGATCGTCGGTCCCCCTGGATTTGAGTTCGTATTTGATAAGGAAAATTGTAAGTACAAAGAAATGAAGTGCGTCAATAGTCCCGACGCGCTTAGATAGGTTACAGAGAAGCTGAGATCGTCGATTTATCTGTCTAACTTCTCTCTAAAGCTCTCAATGTCGTTAAATGCCAACCCTTTTTCATTGAGGCTCATCTCCTATTTATACTACTTCTGTCATCATTCGACTATGCAGGACAATTCGTTAGGCGTCCTGTTCATCCGGCGAGTCGGTACATAGGTCACTGTTTGCCGAGCTACATGAAAACCAGGTGTAGTGTTCTGTCAGCAGTCTCGCTTGCCTCACCGATCCTGCCGGACAGGCCTTCGGCGTTGGGCTTCAAAGATGGGCTTGGTCTTTTGGGCCTGGGGCGATGGGCCCATATCATACAATCACCATTCTTTATGACACTCAAACACATATGTGTCAAATATGTAGATAGAATTAGTGGCTTCAAGTGATAAATAATTACACTAATTCTTAATAAGAATATTTTTGTTTCACAATTTTCGTGTACACTTTTTATTATTTGGTATATAATAGTTTAGAGTATGTTTGTGGTTTTTAATTATTTTTGTGCATAGAACGCAAATCTATTATAATAAATTACTTTATAACTCACAAGGGGATGACAACTCGGCTTCCAACCTTTTGACACCTAAACTTTACAAAAATTTGACACCTCAACAAGTTTTTATACGTTTCTTCTTAACTATTACTTTTAGATTAAAAAATATCATTAATTTGGTCTTCTCTCGAATTTTTTCATTCTTGGAAACTGTAAAAATTTTCCCATATATCAAAGAGACTTCAGAGGTAAAACTCTCACCTTTTCGTTGTCCTTTGTTACATTAAGCCAATTGGAGAGAAATATCATGGAAGAAGAAAGCAAAAGAGTACAAGGAAAAAGAAGAAGATATAAGCCATCGTGAATCTAGCAGGAAACCAATCCAAGTCAAAGAGTATAAATATGGATTAGAAAGCGTTAGTGAATCGTAATTAGTAAAGGAATATAGACGTAAAAGTAGAAAGGTAAGAGGGAAAAATGTTAGATTAGAAATATAGGGGAAGAGAAAACATAAAATAATATGACGATTTAAGTGGTAGGTCGGTCGGATTCTTTATGAGGACCAAGGATGAGCGAAGCAGGAAAAATGGGTGGGGGAGGGAGGGAGGGAGGGAGAGAGAGAGAGAGAGAGAGAGAGAGAGAGAGANGAGAGAGAGAGAGAGAGAGAGAGAGAGAGAGTGTTCAGCTCGCTATTGTTGTTGATTTATGGTCTCACTGATGTACTTGTTTTATGCTAAACTTATGTGTCTCTTGTACTTTTGTATGTGATAATTGTTTAGGAACATAGTGGGAATGTATAGTCACTTTTAAGGTGATATTATCCAATTAGCCAACGAGAAGTTGAAGAATTAACTTTTTATGCGTTAGCTTACCTCAATTGAGAGTAATTAGTATACTTACAAAATTATGGAATGTGAATGAACTGATCATAACTATATAACAAACAACTTATATGTTTTGAGTAGGAGTAGTAAGGTCAATATTGGAGATTTGTATGTTTAGTTAGTAGTGTATGATACTTTAATCAGTGAAGGTGAGTTCAATATACTTCTCACAAAACTCTAGATTTTGACGATTAATGTTATTGTAGCTTCGGAAGGTCCTTATAGAGAACTTCTCTATTCTTTTTCACCTTCATCGCACATACAGCTTCGGAAATGGAGTCAATCTCTTTGAAAAATTTGTTGAGGTGATACATTATCATCTATACATAAAAATTATCTTCGCGATTGTATTTTTGGGAATTAAAGCATCTCGTTTGGGAATATGATAAGGTTCCTGTGGCAACCAAAACTCATGAAGATATAGAAAAGAATGGTTTTTGGGATTGATGATGTTGTTAGACAATTTATATCGGTCATTTTATTTCTCTTGGTTTTCTCACCGTAAGTGTTCTTTATAGTGCAAGTAAAATTAAGTGCAACATTATTTTGTGGTGTTTATGTAGGATGACAAGACAAATAATGTAGAACATGTTATGATCTTGTCTGGCGATCATATCTTTCTCATATAATACATTAACTTTGTGCAAGTTTATGTTATTCTTCTTAGTTATGTACACAATAAGATTCAAATAATTTTCTTATATGTGTCTATTTATGCAGAAGCATATTGAGTCATATGATCTTGTCACATTTTCTTGTATTTCCATTACTAAAAAGTGTGTTTGAGTATTGGTAATTATGTTCATGCTATGTATTTTTAATTAATTTATTCTGATATTTTTTCTTATTCAAAACTTCTTCAAATCAATATCATTAATTGTGGTTTCTGTGACCCTTATGTCTTATTTTTATTACAGTATGAAAACACAATGAAACCTAATCGTGCCATCTTCATCTTTTGACAGCCTCACATACTCCAATTTTACTATGAAAACATCCTTCATCACTTTTTCACGATTTTTGCCACCTACCAAAGTTGATAAATGTAGGGTATGTTAACCTATTTTTTAGTTGATGATTCGTCGATCCTCATGTATAAACTGTATAGAGAAATTTACATATATTTGATTCTATGGTTTCATATGGATGTTTTTTGAAAGAATGTTGTGTGCAACACTTTATTGTAGACATACAACCACATTAGAATTTGGAGCAAAACTTCATAATACGATAATGGGGTGGGCATCTTACTACAAAACCCAACTATTTAAGAGCTTGTGGTCAAATGCTAGGGGCTTAAGAAAGAAAATGGGTATCTAGCAAATAATGGAGTAGATGAAAACGAGTTCAAACAAAATTCTCTACCTTGGAGGTTGAAAAAGAGAAAATAATCAATGATCTTCAAGCTTCAAAGAAAAAAAGAATTAACAAGCAACATACATATGAAGGGGATAAATTGTAATCATTGGCACCAATCTAATTATGCTTTAATTACCTTCTACAATGTCAAAATTTTGTCAAAATTTTGTTGTCATTGTACAATCTTGAGAAATTGATATCATTTATTTTACAAATTACTTCACTTACCAAGGAGAACAATCAAGTGAATGTTATATAGTATGAAAGATGAGATTAGACAATGCAAACTAGCGTGTTTTCAACAGTATTGAGCTAACTAACTACATTATTAACAAAATAAATTTAAAAATAACTCATACTTGGATAAAAATTCGTTTGTCTCTGCGGGACAGATTGAAAATACGATTAGACGACTAACGAACAACAATAGGTTTACAAAAAAAAGCAAAACTAAATAATTTTGGTGTTTTATGAATTAACCGAGATATCTTTTTTTTTTTGGTTTTAACCTGTTATTAACCGAGATGCTTACTTAATAACAAGGCAATTGAGATAGGGTCATATGTTTTAGATTTTATACTTTACATTTTGGTCAATGTATAATAACATCTTTATATTAACATGAAATTTTAAAATATTATTTTATAAGAAATATGACGTCATGCACATTGTGGTTCGTAAATATATTGTATAGTTCTAACGGTTGTAATTTTGTCAACATGTATTTTTTTATATATAGATTTAGACAAACAGTTCGGCTCAAAACACCTATCCTCTTTTTTATCTATTACGTACAACAAAACTAATAAAATCAAAATATAATTAAGTACAAAACAATAATAATTAATTGATGATATACTAAATTGATCAAATAACAAAATATCTCTCTGCCTACAACGTAGATTTAGTCATAATGTACTTGAAATAGATACCAAACTCGTAAAAGAAGGTTTATGCCTACCTTTAATCATCGAAGCCTAGTAGACAACCCCTTACTTGTGGTATATTTAAGTATCCATACAATTCATGTACAAGTGTAGTTCATGTGTTCTAAAAATATGACAATTGTTCCAACCATTTCAATCATATAAATGTTGAAATAGAAGTATTTAACCAAGTCGTAATCTTTTGCTATTTTTTTATCAGAACTAAAGTTTTGGTAATGCGCGTTTGTAAATTGTAAATGCGGTTCTTTTTATTGAAATTTAGGCTATCTATATTCACATAAAGATGCATAGCCTTTTGTCCCCCTAGTCGTTTGATAAGTCTTAAATTTTACAAAGAAAGGTTTTCAAAAACTTTATAACAATTTGATATAGTTGTTTCTTAACAAATGTAAATATATAATTAAGGAGAAGAAAATAGTTGTTTCATAAAAATATGTTTTCTTAAAATCATACAAGTTAAAAATAATTTCAAAATTATAAATTTTTTTTGATGAAATGTTAAATTTATTGATCAAACTAAGAGTATATCATATGTAAAAAAAATGAAAAAATGATGAGAAAACAACTTAAAAAAGAGCTAGGCGGTCCTTAGGTGTGGGATGTGTTTAGATGATGCATCATTAAAACTTGATACAAGAAAATCCTGTGGGACAAAACTAGTATCAGGAAAAAGAGTACAATCATCAAACACCACCTGAAGGAGAGTAGCAGGTAAAAGCAAAAATTGATAAGCTGGTAGTCGCCTAAAGGATGCAATCATGGATGAAGGGAGGTCCAACGCTAGTCAAGAGAATAAAGGGGCGATAGAGGCCCATAGTGTAGACTGTGGATACGGTCCCTAATGGTGCGAACGATCTGTCGGGTGAGATAAGGTGGATTGTGATGAGGAGCAGCATGTCGACGACCATTTCGTTCCCGTCAAATCTGGTAAATCGTCACTTGGAAACAAAGATGCAAGAGAATCATGTCTAACTGGGAGGAGACCCAACCCCTAAGCTGAGCAAGAGTGGCGGACCAAGATGGTGTACACTTGATAGTTAGAAATTTTTGTGTAAGATGTGAGAATGGTTTTCCCTACACTATCAAT
>OVBE01014298.1:0-12159 GCA_900406425.1 Iberis pinnata | reverse complement strand
TTGGTCGGGTCGGAGCGTGTTTGCCTTCGGGTGGTTGAGTGCATGACCGATCTGGACCAAAGGGTGCTTGCTTGGGTTGGATCCAGCTTCGTTGCGTCCATTTTTCGTCTAAGGTTGGGATCGATCCCGGCGTTGAGTACCTGAGATCCATCCCAACACAAGTGAGATCGATCTCATGAGTTGCCTTCTTAGTCTTGCTTTGTCTTTGTGCACTTCCTTGGCTTCGTTCGAGACTTCACCAGAAACGTTGGAATCATGACTGCAGGATCAATCTCGTTTCATTGCAGAACTACCNCTGCCTGAGATTGATATGGGTTCGTTGCAGGATCGATCTGGATCGCTGTTGGGATCGATCTGCATTGAGTTGAGATCGATCCCGAGGGTGCTGAGTGGGATCAATCTCGTTTCGCTGCAGGATTGCTTGGGATCGATCCTGCATTGAGTTGGGATCGATCATGCAGCTGCTTGGAGGTAAGTTCAGTTCATTCCTCAGTTGAGTGCTGAGTCCATTCCAATGTCAAGTGCTGTTTTTCTGAAATTTCTCAACTCCTTCCCAAAAATACCTGAAATTCCTGAAAAACCTCCAAAATGCGTGCATATGCAAATTCTAATGCAAAAATCCTAAAAACACTAAAGTTAGTGAAATCAACCATAAATGTGATGTATGCGCTTTTAGACCTTAGAATCGATGCTAATTGACAAGTAAAAGCCGTGAAAATTCAGAGTCATCAGCCGGCTATGAGCATCAAAGTAGCGCTTATAATCCATCTAGAGACGTTCATTAGTCCTAGGCCGGTTCGGGGGTGTTACAGGTTACTCTGGTTGTTTACATAGAACAAAGCAACGATCTTACAATCGATAATGGATTATTGACATTCCAGTGCCTCTAACACTACAAGAAAACACGCTATGACTGACAGGCATATCTGTCAGTAGCCTGCAGAAACAACCATTTTTGACGGATTATGTTCGTGAGTGCTAGAACGTAAATAATGGTTTCCCGTCAGTAATTCTCTCTGTAATTACTAACGGATGTTTGACAGCTTCAATATGTCAGTAAATATTCGTCAATAATCCGTTAGTAATTACTGACGAATTATAGACTGATTTTGGATAACTATTAAAAAAATATATTTATTTAATTAATTATTTGATTATAAACTAATTAATTTATAATTGATAAAAAATAAAATATTTTTAATAAAATTTAAAAATATTAATAAAATTTAAAACAAAATTACAAAATTAAATTAATAAAATTATTTATAATTACAAAAAAACACAACTATTGTGGACTGAGCCGACGAAATTCTTGCATCTTTGCCAACCGCTCCTGATCTTCTTGACGTGCCGCCACCAAATTTTCCATTTTCTTCCTCATGGTCTCTACTTAAGCATTTTTTCTCTTCATCTCCTCGTCCCTGATAAGATCTCTCGCTGCTCGGGATCCTGGTCAACAGTACTGAGCCATGTTCCCTAACCCGAACACGCGCCCCTTCAACTTACCTGGGTGATGATCTCATATTGCGTCTCGATAGGGATATCCTCACCCAACCGGTGTTTTCTGAGTAGCCCTCATCTCCTCAATAATCTTCTTGGACGTCTCAACCATCTCCTTAGCAATGGGATCCTGAAGTTTTTCCCTTTTCTTGTTTATGTGAATGTCCTCCATATGCTCAATAAGGGTTGGTCATCGCCTATTCTTAAGAAACTGTTTAAATGTTAAAAGTTTTAGTTAGATTATTATTTGATTAAAATATCAAATTAACTACATTGAATGACATTCATACCAGTTCTTGATCCCTAGTGATCGTATTCTTAGAACCTGCGTTTATCGTCGAGATGCTTCTACCATCGTGGGTGCTATATCGATTCTTCTTATTTTTTTATTATAATTATGCAGTCTTGAGTTCATCCCAATACTGAACGAGGTCTAGGAAGAGGATCTCAGGCATCTCCTTAGCCTTCTTGCCGCGCATCTTCCATAGTCTTCCTTGTGTGGAAGTGGTTGTTGTAAACCCATCCTGCTTTCATCCCGAACCAAGTCCAGACCAAACCGATGGTAGATGAGCGCCAGTTGAATTCTTGCTATATAGTTATAAATTTTAATTTTTATTAGAAAATGTTTAATTTATGGTTAATTTAAATTTTTTTACAAAAACTTACCTCAAAGTGTCACAACCACAACTCATGAGCATCTTCTTGCATATCACCAAACTTCGGATTCACCTTCTTTAAGATATTGTGCATCATTCTCATGAAACGCTGGATTTTTCTACTTTGACACCCCTACCATCAATTGGATCATACCAATCATACATGAAGATAACACATCGCAAGTTCAATATCCCTGGATATTGGACTTCCAATATCTCTTGAAGAAGTTCATAATACACAACATCTATGGAACTGGATGATATACCATGGTCCAAAGTCGTCCATCCACTATATGATTCGTGAACCTTGAAGGTGAATCCTCTTGTGCAATACCTTGGGTATGAAATAGCATTTTTTTCGGCCCGTTCATGATTTAAAGCAACCAAGATGAAAATATTCGACCATGAGATGTTTCTCTTGTAACAAATATATGTATACATTAGAAATATGCTAAAAATTTAAAATTTAATTACATTAAATCATACACTTACAAAATATGGTAGCCAGTTTTGGAAATCAATTTGCTTATGAACTTGTAATTCGTCTTCAGAATTATCACGGAAGGAACTGTAGATAAGTGCCATGTATATCCTACATGGTTTTAAGATGTAGAATTTATATAAACTATAGATAATTAAAAATTGGTAAAATTAATGTGTATATGTTACCTTTCAAACTCCAATATTCCTTCACAATTAGTGAGGATGTAAATATGTAGATGTTTTTCTACGACTTGTTCTACGACTCTTAGTCCAAACATCTCTGGGAAAATAATACTCTGCAAAATTTTCAGCCTCTTCATTGATGCTTTGTGCGACAATAGAACCCTCGACTTTGGCAAGATTTTTGACCTACTTCTTCAAGTGGAACATGTACCTATCAAAGGAATACATCCACCGATACTGAACCGGTCTACTTAATAATGCTTCACGAGGAAGTGAATCGAAAGATGTTCCATAACATCAAAGAACGACCGTGAGAAAATCTTCTCGAGATTGCAAAGGACCATCAGTATATTGTCCTATAAAGTGGTAATACCGTCAACGGTAAGTGTCCTTTGGCTAATTTCACTGAAGAAAGCCCCAACAGCTGTAAATTTTGGAAATTATATAAATATTCAATAATTAAAACATATAAGTAAATTTACACAATGACTAAATTAATACCTGCAATGACTTCGTAGACATCTTTCTGAAGGAGCTTCGTAAATGAAAATGGGATAAGGTGTTGCATCACTACATGACATCCCTTAAACATGTAAAAAGTGTTCATTATGTTGTCCAAGAAGTTCGTCTCAATATACATCACATCTAGGTTATGTCTCAACAAATGGTTTTCCTAATAAGGCAAATTCCAGTATATGAATTTCTTGTGCCAATTATGATGTTCTCTTGCAAAGTCAACATTGACGTGTCTATTTCCACAAAAATTAGAATGAATGGTCCTTTCAATACCAAAATACATCATTTGGGTTAATATATTCGTACCTTCTAATTCAAGTGGTGGACCTTCATCACATCTCTTCTTTGTAAATAACGTAGTAGATCGACGATATGGATGACTTGGGGCTAAAAACTTTGATAACAATCAAACCAACATGTTTTTCTTATATTCTTTAGCGGTAAAGAATTAATGTTATCGTTACAATGTGGACATGATAGTTTCCCGTGTGTCATCCATCTGGATAACATAGCATTCGCAAGAAAATAACTTATAGTACACACAAGAACTGCACGCATCTTAAAATTTTGTTGTAGTGACACATCATACACCTCCTCTCCATACTTCCATAATGTCTTCAACTCATATATCAATGTTTGCAACAAAATATCAAGTGCCTGTCGTGGATGATTTGGGCAAGGTACAAGAACAAAATGAAATGAAAACTCTCGTCTCATACACAAAGATGGCGGCAAATTATAAGGTGTCACGATGAATGGCCATAAAGAATATTGTCTACCATGCTTCCCAAAATGGCTGAATCCATATATACATAATCTGAGATAAAATTTTCTTTTCTCAACCGCAAAATCCTGATATGTAGACTAAAAATGACGCCAGGCATTTGCATCAGAAGGATTTGTAATCTCTCCATCAAATCTATGCTTAGCATGCCATCTCATTTATGTAATTGTTCTCTAAGACTGATACAACCTCTTCAACCTATTTGTTAGTGGCAAATACCACATCCTCTTGTAAGGCATTGAAACTCTACCGCGTGTATCTTTATACCTTGGTTTGCGACAGTATTGAAAATTTATTATGTTTTCATCGCATCTCCAATAGATCATACAATTGTCAATGCACACGTCTATAACCTGATACAGAAATCCAAACCCCAAAATAAGTTTTTGTATCTCGTAATATGAACCCGAAGCAGTTTTATCCTCTGGCAGAACATCCCTCACAAATTTCGCTATTGCGTCAACATAATCCTCAGCCAAATTGTAGTCTGTCTTTATCACCATCAACCTACTTACATATGATAAAGGCGAATGTCCATCTCTACAACCTCAATATAATGGCTGATTTGTTCCATCTAACATACCAAAAAATTGTTGTACTTCTAAATTAGATTCTTCATACGAAACTTGCACCGTATCTATAGTTTCTCTATAAACGTCATTAACCATTGAACTGAATCAACCCCAAAATCTAATTTGGTTTAGGTTCCTACGTTCTATCGGCCAATGGTTTGCTAGCGCTCCTACTACCACCATTATCAGGCGTTTCTCCATGTAATTACCAAATCTTATACCCCAAAATAAAACCATTGCAATGCAAGTGATTTCATGCTAAATATATCCTAATATTATGAGAATTCAGACATATAGTGCATAGATATTTTACGTTACGACTGCTTTCTTCTCGAGGTTGTTGACATGCTAATTCCATTAATTCTCAAACGCTATATGCATATTCGTCGTTCAAAATCATTGTGTATCCATTCATGCTTTCACCATCCATCTTTTCACCATCCATCAATGATCAAAAATAGGGAGTTGACATTTTTTAAGATTGTGTGTGACGTTTGTGAATGGAGAATGATGGTTATGGTTTATATAGAACATTTTACTGATGGATTATTGATGGATTTGTCCGTCAGTAATATTGAATATATCCTTTAGCAACAATTTCAAACGGTTACTTTGTACCAGACATATTTACTAACGAATATATTGATGGATGTGTCTGTCAATATTATGCCGTCAAAAGTTCATCAATAGACCGTTAGTAATTACTGACAGATTTACTGACAGACGTATGTCGTCAAAAATTCGTCGATATACCGTCAGTAATTTATGAGGACTCTAGTCTGTCAATATGCCTATAAGAAATTCGCCTGATTTCTTGTAGTGTATTATGTATTATGTGGTTCATTAGACTCATTCACTTTATGGGGCGCTAAAAAAATTCCTCCACAAATGGATGTGGAGAATCGATTCAAAGAAGGTAAAAAAGCTAAAATGTTAGGTTTTAATAATTATAGGAAACATCTCTTAAGAGTAATCACGCTCAAATAAATTCTTTTTAGTTGTTGTTATGCAATATTTTATTTCCAATAAAAAACCTTTACAAGAATGTTTTGAATCAAAAATTAAAAGATTTATTTAGCTTATCCTATTGGATCTTGTTCTAAACCATTGTTGGAGTAAGTCATGTATAGGCAATATCTTACCAATCCTCATTGATGCTATTTTCTGCTTGATGGAGTGTTCAATTAGGCATATGAGTGTTGAAGAGGGAGTGGATGGGTGACCATGCTTGCGCTTGTTGCGTTTAATCCATTTGTGATGAATAGAGCTTTGGAAGATTAGTTTGATGAGTAAGGAGGAAGACCTTAATTGAATGGTAGGAATACGAGCTAAAAGAGTTGTCCAATTTGTGGTATAGTGCTGGAGTAGAATTGGACGCGCAAGTGAGGACCAGATAGAAGTCGTGAAGGGACAGTCAAAGTACAAATGACCACGCAACTCAAGATGGTGTTGACTAAAGATGCAAGAGACCGAGGCAGAGCTATTCCACATAACAATAAGATCACTAGTGGCTAGAAGATTTCACATTGCTAGCCAAGTGATGAAGGCATGTTTTGTTGTGGCATTACTGAACCATACTAACTTATCACATGAGCATAGCGGTTTAGTAAGTCCAATATGTTCCCACACTTAGGAAGTGAGAAATTGAGTTGAGTATGATCCATTTAGCATACGCCATTCATACACATCGGCAGGAGATGTAGTAGAGGGAATATCATTACTCTTAAGAGATTGAACCAAGTAGATGAGCGAAGGGTGTTGTTGACGACGAAAAAGCTAAGCTGTGGCACTAGCTTCAGCTACCTTAGCAGAATATGTAATACCCATGGCTCGGAACCCTCTAAAACCTACAACATCATAGAGCCGATCGAGAGGTGACCAAACATCAAACCAGAAGGATGTGAGTGAGCCATTACCAACCCTTGATCCCACATAGGATAAAGCCATATCCCGAAGTTTTAATATCTTATGCCATAACCAAGAGCCATGTAGTTGGTAACAAATAAATTCATCTAAGAACAAACCATTTGCACCCTATAATTTTGTTGATGGTAGAATAACGTTTAATATATGTTAACACAATAGTTAAAACTCTAGCACTCTTTACAACTTATAATATTGATTTTTAATTTTCACCTGTTAAATTTATTAATAAAAATTTGAGTATTAAATATAAGGTATTCTTTTTATACCTGAAAGTATGTCAAACTTTTAGCACTGACACTTTATGATGAGTGAGTTTGTTGGATAATATGTACATTAAAATCGAAATCCCAAAAGTCAATTAGCCCAACAATGTGTGTAAACTTTGAGAAGTAACATAAAATTTTCATGGCAATACATGTTTTTCAGCCCTCGTACTCTCTATGACGCTATTGGGTTAAATAAAAGAGTATTAACTAGTAGCCAAAAAATTATGTATATCTATGGAAAATGTATTAAATTAGTTTTTTTTTGTTATATTCAAATGTAGTTTAAACGTTAAGTTAATTGATCTATATACGAGTAAAGAAAGATTGACAAGGAAACAATTAGTCTCAAACAAAAATTGTTAGGTAATAAAAACCAACTCTCTCTTTCCCGGCGATTTAACTCTCTCTTTTTTTGCCGTTGGTTTTCTTTCCGTCAATCTATGTTCACCGCTGGCATCCAGCTTCACCTCCGGTCGTCTTCTTCTTCGTTTTAGTTTCTTTATGATTTCCTCTCAACCGTTTTTCCAGATCCCGGCTTCGTTCTCATTTTATGACGTTTTCATTCCCTTGGAAATTCCTTTTCCATGCATGCCCTTCTCCTTCGAGCGCTTCTTCTTCATCTTCGAGTATTACTGGGCTTTCTATTTCTTTCATCTTTTGCAGGTTCGTTAGGTGCATGCAGCTAAGAGATAGTTGGGTTTTGGATTCTTCTGTTGCGGGGTGTCACAGCGAGAGTTACGACAGCTCTGATCTCGGTAGTTTGGGATGGTTTTTTTTGTTGGCTAGTGCTTCATCTTACGTGGCTTCCGGTAATACGTAATGAAGTTATTTTAATATTGAAGACTGTTAGGCGACGTTGATTTGTAGAGGTTAGGTGGAGTGGAGTTGTCAGGGCAGAGAAGAAACTTAGAAATTAAATGATTGCTTGATTTAGAACACATTTTATGTAGTCTTTGAATATGTTAATACGTTGTTTAGATTGCACATTTTAGTGAAAATTCTAGGTTTTTAAGTATTTTAAAGTCCTAATTTGGTTTGTTTGCATTTTGCATAATTTATGATGTTTTGAGTAGTTTTAGTCAAGCTTCGTCTATATTATTTCATATCAAATTTACACATCGGAGGTTCTAAGGTAGTTATATCCATATAAACTAAACAGTACATAACATTAAGCCAACATATATTNTTTCATATCAAATTTACACATCGGAGGTTCTAAGGTAGTTATATCCATATAAACTAAAACAGTACATAACATAACATTAAGCCAACATATATGTCCTAATACCCTTTTTTTCAAGTTAGAGTATGAAGATCTCAAATACCTAATTTGGACATAAATATCTGAAATGAACGTCCGCTGAGAGCCATTGTGAATAAATATGATAGATGATCCTTTGTAGAGACATGGTTTTTCTAAAAAAATTTGAGTTTAACGTCATCGCGTAGGTAGTGACAATCTATTTCCACGTGCTTCGTCCTTTCATAGTAAAAAATGTTGAGTGATTATCACAATACATATCCAACTCACTAGAATTTGTAATACCCATAGACGACAACACACTCTTTAGCCACTTTAAGTCTTTCAACGAAACAACCATAGCTCAATATTATGCTTCAGTTGGAGAACAAGAGGCTACATCGTGCTTCTTGGAAAGAATCTCCAAGTTGAACCTAACATACATTTAATGATCTTCACGTAAGAAGACAACGAGCCTAACCCGAATCACACCAAATTGTCAAATGAAAACTCCTATTAGATGTCATAATTATTCCTAACCTTGAACACCCTTTCCATAAATACCAAACTTCTCTCAAAGCTACATTCAAATGATCTTTTCTTTCCTTTTTCATAAACTACGATATAATATATATAGAATAAGCCAGACCCGATCTAGTGGCTGAACTGTACACTATTTATTTTTCTAGTAGAAACTCACACCTGGGAACTTCCCAATATTCCAACAACATCAGTAATTTCTCTATCTAATATAATTGAGATCGGGATAAAGGAGTAAAAGAAGTGTTTTTCGGCACCGATAATCGGGTTTACATACAACACGCTAACAAATTTTCACGTCTAGGGAGAGTGTTGCCGAGTATTCCTTTGTCTGCTATGTGGACGACTCCTAGAAACTAGAGTCTCTCACTGGTGGTATGGGTTGCTTATTACAACTACTCGATGGGACAACTGATAATATGGGTATGCGTGAAATTGATAGAGGGTGTTCACCTATACGTGCTATATAAAGAAAAGACAAAAATGAAGAAAACTTAAGTGGCCTTTGGTCAAAGATATCACCATTCCAAGAAGATTGAATTATTCAGAAGATAAGAAAGATTCAAATCCAAAGGTTCCTACCTTCTGAATAGTTCCTCTATCCTATACTTTTTTTTTTTTTAAGTTTTGTTTGTTCATATTTTGTTTCTATTTTGTCAAAGCTTTTGTTTTGTGTCTTTTTGTCTTTCTGTTTAATATCTATTATCTAGTATGTTATTTGAGTTGATTTTAGTCTTTGTTTATGCAGTCCATTCATTCTTTGAATTTTTCAACAAGATTAAAAAGAAATTTGACCGGTATGAGTTGGTATGTTTTTCCGTATTCTATTTTGTATTTCTTTGATATGTTTGTTATTCTATTAATACAAGGACTTTCAATACTAAAATGACAACATGGCTGAAGGAGAAGTACTTCCACAAGATGCTCTCTTGTAGATGTTGATTGTAACGAGAGAGGAGATGAAAAATGCTAGCCTATATTGGGGACGATAGTACAAAATTTCGAAGATCGCATTGAGCGTCTAGAGTAGCCAAGATGTGAAACCGTAAGAGGATCTCTACAACAACATAACGACTAACGAGTAAATAAAGATGACATGTCCGAATTGGAAGATGATCTACCTGATCTTTTTTATGTATCCACAACATAAGAGAAATGATATTGCAAAGCGATACCAAGCTAGAGAAGAAATATTTTCGACTTTTGCATGAAAATTAAATTTACAAGTTTATATGAATTGGGAAAGGTGATTTGAGCCTATCTTTGACCTTTGTGTTTAGAGAGAAAATAAAAATGTTGGTGTTATCAGCTCAAACATTCAAGAGTGAATTGGGCCAGACACAAAAGACTAATTCAAATGCAAAGCCTCACCGAAATAAGCCCACTGCGCATCATCTTTGTCTTCACACAAAACAGAGTCTCCAACGGCTTCAACAACACAAAGAATGTGTGACGCTCGTACGGTCAGCACAACTCATCAAATCCAACTGAAGAATCGATTTCACCACCTTGGGAACAACGAGACCATGTGCTGCTAAGACACCTGCTGCTTTTCTATTGGTTGTATTATGATATAAAAGTTGAATGTGTGTAAACGTTATCAACTAAGTAAAATGAAATTTACTCAATAAACATTCTCTTCTTTACATTTTTTTCTCAAGCTCTCATGGTATCAGAGCTATGGAGGGCACAACAAACACCGTTCTAGCCTCAACATTAAGTATTTCTCAATGTGTTACCTTAAAGCTTTGTTCTTCAAACTATCTAATATGGAAACTGCAATTTGAGTCCTTTTTGTCCAGCCAAAAACTATTGGGTCATGTTACTGGGTTGTCTGCACGTCCTACCTCCACTGTCATCGAGAGGACAGGCGATGTTACAAAGGAAGTCCCAAACCCAGAGTTTTCAAACTGGATGCAGAATGACCAGCTGGTCATGGCCTGGATCTATGGATCTCTTTCTGAGGAAGCTCTTAGGTTAGTTTATGGTATGTCTTTTGCACAGGATGTTTGGTTAGGTTTAGCTAAAAAGTACAATAGAGTCTCTGCCACTAGAAAACTAGATCTACAAAGAAAGTTGCAATCTGCACAAAAATTGCAGAAACCTATGGAGGAATATTTAACTGAAATCAAGACCATCTGTGATCAACTTGATTCAATAGGCTCTTCTATTTCTGAAGACGAAATGATTTATGGAGCCTTGAAAGGTTTGGGGAAAGAATATGAGTCAATTGCTACTGTTATTGAAAACTCTGTAGCTACTTCAAGTCTGAGTTTTGAGGATGTTGTTTATAAGTTGATAAGTTTTGAGAGCAAACTGCAAAGCTATGTGCAAACATCTGATGTTTCTCCACATCTAGCCTATCATGCTGGCAAAGGCTACAATAACAGAGGACGTGGTTAAAGAGGCAATTACAGAGGTAACTTCAGAGGAGGTAACCATGGCAGAGGTTCTTATTCCACCAGAGGACGTGGTTTTCAGCAACAATTCACACCCACCTCACCTTCAACAGACTCAGGAACAAGGCCTACATGTCAAATTTTTGGTCGATATGGTCATTCAGCCTACAAGTGCTACAATCGGTTTGATGAAGAATATCAACAAGAAGAGCTTCCCACTGCATTCACTGCAATGCGTGTTACAGAACAAGAATATGCAGCTGGTAATGAGTGGTATCCAGATACTGGAGCCACTGAGCATATCACCAACTCCACTACTCAGTTAACTCATGCTCAACCTTATACAGGTGATTGATATTACTCGGTTTTAATGCATAATAGTGAGCATTTATGTTTGCTATTCTGCATTATTCCGAGTGTTTTCATTGCATATTTGGTAGAATTTTAGTGTTTTAGGTGTTCAGGTCGAATCAGAGCAAAACGACGCATTTCAGAAGTTTTTCAGAAGACTCAGAAGTGCCAGAAGATGTGCTCGATCGAGCACACTAGAGAACGATCAAGAAGATAGTTGATGAGTTGCTCGATCGTGCAAAAGAAGAAGTGTCGAGCAAAAATGCAAGTTACTCGATCGAGCAAACCCTTGCTCGATCGAGCACAACACCCGAGAAAAGATTGAAGTTTTCCAATTTGGCAAATCAAGTCCTCGAGCCTATCCAAGTTTTCCTTATTTGATATTTTACTTTTTTAGCCTATAAATACAAGGTTTCTAGAACTAAGCTTTATTTTATTATTCTAAGTTTTTACTGGGAGAAGAATCCTGAACCTTTGTGGAGAAGATTTCTGAACCCTATTTTATATGTATATCTATTTTAATTATGTGTTCTTCTGTGATTTTGTATTGTTCATGCTTTGCAATGTCTGAGTAGTTCACTAGTTAGGTTTTAGGGTTTCCTAGGGAAACCAGGCTTGAATGTTAGGTTTAACTTTGCGGGATTAAATTTGTTAGGTTCTTAGTCTAAATTTGTTCTCAATGCCCTAATTAGATTGATCACCTAGTTCATGATTATAGGTTGATAAATACAAAGGGATTTGAT
>OVBE01014296.1:0-12161 GCA_900406425.1 Iberis pinnata | reverse complement strand
AAGAACCTTAGGAGATGAAAAGAAAAAGAATCAAAACATGCTAGTAGAAAGTTTGGGAGAACATTAATATGAAAAAGGAGTATGGCTAGTGTAGAATAAGAAGAAACATATGACAATGAATGCAAAAAGGTAAAACCCAAAAGATAGTGCAAGTGAAAAGGTCAATAGCCATTAAGTGTTTAAGTAAGTAAGTTCCTGAAACAACAAACAACATCTAAAAAAGAAGTCTCTCCTAAGGGTAACAAAGAAAGAATGAAAAATGGGGATGTAAATGGGTATGATCACTTTGAAGTTTCAGAAGGGTAGAACTAGGACGCATCACTAGGTAGAATTAGGAAACTTAGGTATTTATTAGCATTGGGTAGTTGGGGTTCTATTTATGTATGCATCTAAGTGTTCTTACCTTTAGCCTTCTGATAAAGCTCATTCCCTTTTGAGTGTTCTGAATTACTAACCACTGCATAAAGGGGTCATCTTTACTCCTTAACCTGTCCTTGACCAAATGAGTTCATTGAAGGCACATGACTTGATCCATGGTTCCTAATTAAATAATGTTAAAGGGACAAACGAATTTGAATGCATTGTGGATGTTGGAATTGGTCCGTGATAAACTGTGATGAGTATGGCTAAAGTTTTTAAGTAGGATGAACTTAGGATTGCATTCTAGAATTAGTAACCAAGACATTAATATTACCTATGTTTGCAGCATGTTTTGGTTATGAGTTCCCACCTTCAAACCTCACTCCCAGATTTCTGAATTACTTGCTTGAGGGAAAGCAAGGATTTAGCTTGGGGGAGTTGATGACTCTGAATTTTCATAGATTTTACATATCAATTAGCATCAATTATGAGGTCTAAAAGCGTGCATACATCACATTTATAGTTGATTTTAGTAAGTTTATGATTTTTAGGACTTTTACATTAGAATTTGCATATGCACGCATTTTGGAGATTTTTCAGCACTTTCAGGAGTTTTCATGATGGATTTGTGAGATTTCAAAAAGCAGCACTTAACATTGAATGGAATAGCACTTAGCGTGGAATGGACTGGATCTACCTCAGGACCGAAACTGGATCGATCCCTACCTTTTCCTGGATCAATGTCAGCCTCTTCTCAGATCGATCTCACCTTTCCTCCGGATCGATCTCACCTGGCTTCACACTGCAACATCCAGATCGATCTCAAATCAATCCTAGCAACACTTCAGATCGATCTCAGATCGATCCCATCTCAGCATGGATCGATCTCCACCTTTACATGCATCGATTTCTCTCTCTCTCTCTCTCTCTCTTTCAAAGGAACTTGTGAAGTCTCAAACGAAGCTAAGGAAGTAAAAGAAACAGAAGTTGAGCTAAGTATGGATCTATCACAACCTGAAGGCAGGATCGATCCCGCACTCAAACCGGATCGATCCCACACTTGTCCTGATCGATCTCAGGTACTTAATGCCTGGATTGATCCCACTCTCAGACGCATCTCAGGACGGATTGATCTTGACCCTTACGTCCAAGCTCTCAAAACTTTAGATCGATCATGCACAAGCCCAAGCTCCAACCCGACCAACTCAAATCCGGATAGCACCTAAACCAAGACCCAAGATCCAAGACAATGATTAGCTTTTTGTCTTTAGTGCGAATTAGGGCTTTTTTCTGAACACTATAAAAGCCGTAATTCGCCTCCATTTGCAACAAGCTTAGTTTTCTTTCCTTTTTAGGTTTTAGTCTTAGGTTTTGATTTTTCTTTGTTGTTCTTCATGTTCTCGGTGTAAGAACCAGATTTCTTTCAAGTTTTAAGTTAATCTACTGTTTTCCTTTGCTTTCTTTCTTAGCTTTAGGTTGTTATTTAGTTGGTGCTTCTTATTTTCGTTTTAAGCTCTTAATATCCTATTTTAAGTTTGTTCTTCATCTTTGTTTTACTATTTTATTGCTGTTCTTAGTTTCCGGGTTTGTGTTCTTGCTGTTCTTCATTTGTTTATCCTTAGATTTGCATATTTAGCTTTGAAGTTATGCTTTCTGTTTTCTCTGCTTCTACTCCCATGAGTAGTGAGTAGTCCACTAAGTTCCTGAGGATGGGGTAGACTAGGGTTGATGTTCTGGGTTCACCTTAGTACCTAAGTTGTTTGTCTTTAAATACCTTCTGTTTCACCTGCTCGTAATGCTGATTGTATTTCTACTTGAGAGGGACTGAAAACCCGCCTTTAGGCCCTTCAATACCGAGAGGTGAGTCATTGAAGGTGTCCGGAACTAGGTGATTTCAGAGATTCGTTTTCCCCTTCTAAGGCATTAGTTGTTTGGGAAGCTTATTGACTATAGTAGTTGTTGTTCATGCCTTCTTAGTAGTTACTGTCTATGACGAGAGTTGAGTCTGTGATTGCTTTTCTTGAAATTGATTGCCAATAGATTGGAATTGGTTGCTTATGTTGCTACTGTCTAGGGGTTAGCTCATTGTATGAGGTATATTAGGTACTTAGGTGGTTCAGGATGGATCATTAGTCAATTACCCTTATTCTCAGGAACTGCTTCACATTGCTTACATCTTTCACCCTCTTTGTTTTTACTATATTTTTACATCTTAGTGTTTTATGCTTCTTTTTATGTTTATGCACTTTACCTTTAGCATGTTCATTGCACTTAGAACCTTTTAGCAAACTACCCTTTTTTAATACCTAGCTTGACTTTAAAGCATCCATCTCATTCCATATTGTTTAGTATATTCCCGATTGGATTGACAACCCATCTATACTACAACGANCCTGCAAAAAAAAAAAAAAAAAACAAAAACAAATTGTTGTTAAATTTGATAATCTTATTATATAAACTTTATTAAATCTATTAAAATATTTTTCTCAGTGAACTTATATATTTCGTTTGAAAATATATATTAAAGACATATTTATATTTGTATAATTGAGTTATCTCCATTTTTTTACCTAATTATTTCTAAAATTGCTGAATGGAAATTTGTTCTACTGCTTGGTTATTAAGATTTGGAAATACTCCTGCTAATAACAAATTATAAATAATTAAAACCAATTATCGAATAAATCATGTAATTACTTTGAGTTTTTTAATTTATTTTTACTTGCAAATAATTTTATACATTATTTATAGTCGATTATTTCATTCTACTAACAATATATCAACTACATCGGTTAGTAAGATAATATTTTGGTCCATTATAAAGATCCAAACGTATGAAAATCTAATATTTATGAAAAACAAATATTACACAATTAACACTTGAAAATATTCAAAATACACAAAAAATATTATATATATATATATGTATAACAAAGTTTACAATATAAATTACTGGTAGATCATTTGTACTTTTATAACTCATTGAAAATCATATATATATATATATATAAAAATAAGATTTTTGTAGCACAATTTATTAATTATAATTTTTAATACAAATATACTTCATGTTTCTCTATGGTCGCGCACAACCGACCATCTACATTCTTTCAACTATCTATACTAATATAATTTTCCCCTAACTTCTTGGCTCTTTAGAATTCCACCTAAACTAAGCGGCCTCTTTCTTCTTCTTTTCTTATATTCTCGGCGTTCTCTCTCTTCTGGATCTCGCCTCCGCCGCCCTTTTACATCGTCTCCACCGCGTTGGTCTGCTCCTTGCCTTGCATGCTCTCTTGCCGTCGCTATTATTTCTCGATCGTTTCCTCCTGGCGTTTCCTCTTCCTTGATCTTTCGAAGAACCGTTTCACTGTGGCGATTCTGTCACTTTATTGAAGAAATATGGCGGTGGCGATTGTGGCCGCATGCATGTTTTGGTGTTCTCCGGTGGCGGCTGAGTCGGTGGTGGTTTTGGTGGTTCAGATCTAGTCGGGTTTGGAGAGGATTTTGGCGGTTGCCATTCTCGCAGATGAAGCTCTCTCTCCGGCATAGTTCCCTCTTCGCCGTTACAACTGATGGAGTTGATTGATGGTTGCTCGGAATGTTTAATTTCATGGTGGAGGGGATGGTGGTTAAAGGCGCTGAAGTCACTGTACGGCGAGCTAGGGTTCTCATCTTGTTGGGCTGGTGCATGGGCCAGTTTATCATTTTGTTTTTTGGGCCTGGGTTTGGGCTAGCCTTTTGGTTGGCCCAATCTCTTTATTTCTCCTTTTGTGTATATCTTAGGTTAATAATTGTCAACTTATTAGTATTAGTTAGAGAAATGCAAATCTGTCTAGGTTTGTCTCCGGGTCTGAAATCCTTTAACGGTTGTAAACCGTGTCTTTGGGATATCAGGGGAATGAATTGTCGATCTAGAAAGATAATTCTTTCTAGTTTTCGTGGTCTCTTTCTGAGACTGTTCTTTAAACTCCGATATGGAGTAGTTGCGTCCTCTCTGTATGAGAGCAGTTGCCCAATTTGGGCTTGTAATTTCCCCTTGGTGGGACGTTCTCTACCTTTCATAGGTTTGTATTTTCTTTAAGTTAATACAATATGTTGAAAAAAAAAAAAAAATCGCTACACACCCTCCCCTCCTTAACTACCTATACTAAAATGATTTTCCCCTAACTTTGGCTCTTTAAAATTGTTGAATTGAAATTTGTTCTATTACTTGATATGGGATTGAGAAATACTCATGTTAATAACAAATTAAAAATAACTAATACCGATTATCTTATAAATCATATAATTACTTTGAGTTTTTTTCATTTATTTTTACTTGCAAATAATTTTATACATTATTTATAGTCAATTATTTCAATATATTAAAAATATATTAAGTACATCGGTTGTTAAGATAATATTTTGGTCTATTATAAAGATCAAAATATATGAAAATCGAATATTTATGAAAAATTAAATATTGCACAACTAACACTTAAAAAATTTCGAAATACACAAAAAATATAGAAAAAATTACAAGATCTACCATATTATTCTCATGGTTTATAACAAATACCATATTGTTCTCACTTTAGAGAAACTATCATGGTCTACAAATTTTTTTTCTTCTTCTTATTAACTGTTCACGTTAGAAGGTTAACACATTAATTACACAGTAATTACCATATCTCTCTCTTTCTCTTTTGACTCATTTTCTCCCATAAACATCTTACTCTTTCTCTATCAAAAAATTTCTCTCTCTCAAAGGAAGATGGGGATATGTTGAAGAAGAGACAAGGAAGAGAAATTTTTTTATTTGGGAATGAACCTTAACACAACTCCTCTTTCCGATTTCTTTAACCTTTTCATCTCATTCCTTTGTATTCATCATCTCTCTAGCTCGTTGTTCTTAATTATAATCTACCTATATTCACTCATCTTATTTGGGAACATGGTACTTTCTCATTGGACTAAATCTTTTTTTTTCGGACTGTTTAAATTTGATCTCAAAATTTCTGTGTAGAACAATAAAATTTCGTCTTTGTGCTGTGTACAACAACAAAATTTCATCAGATCCCGTTCCCACTTTTGTCCATCATACTCGCCCAAAATCGTCCACAAAATCAAGAGACCTTGTCTCTGAATATGTCCACGATACTCCTCACAAATCTTCCATGAAATCAATAACGCATGCCCAACAATCGCAAAGGTAAGTGATGGACAAGAGTGTGTTGTTCATGATGGTGGACAATCTGTTTTCTCCACGGTGGAGTTTAGACATTGGTGGAAAAGATGATTATACTCGAAATGCAAATGATGATCATTTTGGTTTAATTGGTTGTGATTTTCAAACTAACGAGTCTTTGTTGTGTGCATATATCCATGTGGTAGTGGACAACATAAAAATGTTTGTGGCCTAACATGCAATGTTGGTGGACATGCATTCAACGATGACTTTCGAAGTCGTCCAAGTCCGAAAAAACTTGGTCCACCAGAATCACCGTAACATGTCCACCAAATCAACATATTTTATCGAATTTTCTGTCCACATGACATGCCACAAATTTTCCAAATATTAGCGGATCTCGCCCCTCTTCCTATCCACAAGAACTGCCACAAATCGCCCACACAAACTACATAACTTGTCCATGATTTTGTTGACCAAATCGTCCACGAGATCAACCGTGACTGTCCACCAATCGCGATTATGGTAAGATAACTCGGGACGAGTTTGCGTCTTCACAAGTATATAAATATGGTGTCAGTGGATGGTGGAGGAAGGATGAGGAATTTCTCAAAGGTGGGAAATCAAGTTTAGGTTTTGGGTGGTTTTGTTCTGGGTTGCCGAAGAACGGCGTTACCAGAGATTTTGAGAAGATATAAAGTGTGAAGGACAAGATGCAAATATAGGATACGATGGACTATTTAGTGTTTCTGGGCAAGGTGAAAGAAAAAAAGGTAAACATGTAAATGTTGACAATGATGGACAACATTTGTCTCTGATTTAGGTATCTTTTGAGAAAGATGAGGAAGGTTTAGAAGAGTAATAGAAAAATTTTATGTGATTCTCTATCTTAATGGTTTGTTTTTGTCCACTACACTAGATTTTTCCACTAGAATGGGTTAGTTCACGGAACAAGTAGAGAGATTTTTCTTGCTCAGTTTTATCTCTGATTTATTCTATGGGTAAGATCTTAATTGTTAATTGTTGTTATTTAGGAAAAATTGAAGATGATAATTATTTTGTTTATAATCAAGTTTGCATTATGATTGGTCAAGATTTTTGTAAAACAATGTCCACCATTTTTAAATAATGTTCCTTCTTAAGTATTATTGTTCACGATTTATGCAATTTTGTCCATGCTTTATTGGATTTTCCGACATATGCCATGTACAATAATCTTGAATGTCAATAGATTTTTGGTCCAATATTGAAGTAAATCCGTAATAGTGAGGGTAATCAATTAATTGTGTCCATCATATGGAAAAATGAGTACAATTCAGTGGACCATTAAAAATATAGGTATCAGATGACAAAGTTGTACTACATAATGTCTCAACTAGTAATTTATGTCTGTGATATTGGTACATTATCTATCAATTATCAAAATGTGTCGATTGAACAAAAAAGAATGTTGTCCTTGCGCAAAATGTGACCATTTTACAAACTATAATAGTGTCCATGACAAGAAAGTTGTCCATAGATGCTGCCATATTCCCACTAAGTAGCACTCCCCTATAAGCTTCATTAAAGCTTTTCTTCTCTTTGTCTATACAAAACCGAGATTACAAATGATATAATCTCACAATTTACTTTTCTCAAACTCATTATTGTTGTCACTGATATGTTTTTTGCCAACACGCTTTCGCTTATTGGTTATATTCCATACTTAATTGTTCGTCTCTTGTCTACTTACATCTAGTTCATGTCCATGACATATATTACGTGGTCCGTACATATCCCTTGATATAACTACATTTACATATTGTCAACGCCCCTCTTGGTTTTTTCTTCTTACATTGGGTTTATATCCACCATCCTACATTTACGTATTTTCTACATCATTCCCAGTTTTTTCTCCTCACATTGGGTTTATGTTCACTATGTGTCGATATTTTATCTATTTAAACAGGGTTTCTATCCATGACATAAGTTAGATGGACCACACTTTTTTTCTGCTTCAACAAACTTGTATTTTTGTCCACCGTTTGGCCATTAAATGCACTCCATATTCTTGTAATAAATGCATTCCCATTTAAGTTAATTTGGTAAACATTTTTACCTTAATAAACCAATCATGTCCAGTTTCAATTGATTTAGGGTTGTTGATTTTTTCCCCCTTAAACCTATACTGTTCAAAAATTTTTCACATGAACTTTACGGGTGAATTTAACTGCATCTAAATTACTATTCTCTTTTAGAAACCTTCCCCCCCCCCAAAAAAAAAAAACTACCCGATTTGATTTATTTCTCCCTAATTAATTAAAATTAATAATTGCGTTATTAATTTAATAAATCGTGATTTAAAATCACGATTAGAGAAACCAGTTTCACTTCATCTCCGAGTGCATTCACTAGTTCTTTTATATAATTGGAGTCCATTGAGATGTCACGTTTCTCTACAAGACTGGAAAGCAAGTGCATTATTAGTTATTGTTATTGGTGGTATACTTACTCAACGATAGATGTGAGGCTCGAAGAGATAGCGAGGGTATAGCCAAGGGAACTTCCTGAACCTGTTCACTTAGACACTTTGAAATTTTCTATCAGTATTCATTAACCACATATATGCCAAAGTCCTTATGAAGAGTCTAGATCTTTTTCAAGATGCTTGATAAATTGACGTGAATAGTGATGAATTTGAGCAATTATTGCACTCTTGGAGTTGCCAGCTTCTTAATAAATTCTCACAACATGTGGAAGGATCCATCAGATGCAAGTGGAAGTCAATCTTCAAACTTGAGCTGCTTAATTGAGCCATGTTTCATTACTAAATCGATGTATCTAAAAGTGAATAAATCCCAGTAGTTGTTAGTCCTCTACTTCAAAAACGAATGAAATCTGTTGTAACTACTTAGGTAACAGACTAGTTAGTTCAATGAAGAATACAAATGAAAGTCACGTACAATGAGCCGTTGATCATCACCTTCCTCTATAAGTGGAGCTTCAAAAGAACTAAAAAGAGAATAACGAAATTGGAGAATAACTAAATCGTGATTTATTAAGCTAATAACGCAATTACTAGTTTTAATTAATCAGGGGGAAATAAATCATATCAAGGAGTTTAAGGGGTTTTCTAAAGGAGAGTAGTAATTTGGGTGAAATTAAATTCACATGTGAAGTTCAGGTGGAAAAAGTTTGAACAATATATGATTGGAGAAAAACTTGTCAATCCATTGATTTATGTCCATAGACAGAAGGTTGTGGTCCACCAGAATTTTTGTTATATCCTATAACTCCCCCCCCCCCCAAATTATAATAGAGTCTTTATGCACCATTTCAAGTTGGTTCACAGTCTCTAAGAAGATCTTGTCTTCATGTGATCCAAGAACGTCGACATTCTTTTCGTCGCTTAGAGGTTGTGGACACAATACTAGACATTCATGACAGAAGTTGTCCATAATATTTTCTTTGTTTATGGACATATATATGTAAATTCTTCATTTTCTAACCTTGTCTTTTTGAATTTTTCTTAATCATCTTTCCTATCAACACATTATCACTTTTCATCATTTTTAGTTACATTTTAAAGCTTTTTCCTTTACTAACCAATCAAATCAACACTAAAGAGCATTAAATAAAACACTAAATGCTTCATTTCTCACCATAAGTTCCAACGCATCAAACATGGAAAAGGAAGGACTTTTTCATGTTTTTTTGCCATATCACAATGACATAGAATATGATATATTATACAACTTTTGGCAATTATGATATTTTCCCTAAAAAAATAAAAAAGTTATGGTAGATTTCATAAAAATCCCAAAAATATATTATATATTCGTATAAAAAAGTTTGCAATATAATTATCTGGTAGATCAATTGTAGTTTTATAATTCATTGAAAATCATATATATATATATGTTATAATATTTTTGTATAACAATTTATTAATTATAATTTAAAATTTTTAATACAAATGCACTTCATCATTTGTAGTTTTATAATTCATTGAAAATTATATATATATATATTATAATATTTTGTATAACAATTTATTAATTATAATTTAAAATTTTTAATATAAATGCACTTCATGGTTCTCTATGGTTGCGCATAGCACGGCCAACCATCTACATTCCTCCAACTATCTATACTAAAATGATTTTCCCTTCACTTCTTGGCTCTTTAGAATTTACCTCCCCTCCTGCCACCCCTAATATAACTAAAAACATAATACTAACTACAAGACAAATACATAAAACAAAGTTTTGGGTTAGGGTCAATTATATTGGTTTGAGGTTAGGTTTAGTTAATTTTCGTTTTGGATTAAATAATTAGTGTCAATCGCGATTTATAATCACAATTTCTTAAGGGTTATCACAATTTAGGGTAAATAACTACATAGGGAGAAAAAAGATGAAATCGATCATATACGTATTCAAGGTTAATAGTTTAGATGAAATTTTTTTTAAGAGCCAAAATTGGAGCGGAGGGAGGGGGGAGGGAAATAATTTGAGTGTAGATAATTTGGGGGTGTAGAGATATAAACCTTTTTATGTTTTTAGTATATGATAATATATATATATATATATATATATATGTGTGTGTGTATATGTGATTTTTATAGAACAAATCTAATTGGGTGTTATTGGTTATAAGATTTTAATGGATTTGGAAATCCAAATTAAATCAGATGTTATTGGATTAATGATTTTAGAATTCTTTTTGAATAATATGTTATTCGTTTAATGATTTGAATACTAGTTGAAATTCAATGTTATTCGTTTAATGATTTGATATTAGATTTCAAATTCCACTTTTTATTTTAGTGGATTTGGAAGGATTTCAAAGTTAAAATTACAAAATACTAAATCCAAACATAAATCATGGTATTTTAAAATCCAATAATTTCAAAAATTCACATATTTCCAAATTCTCATGGATTTATAAATCCATTAAAAAACTATAGTCAATAACACCTCATAATTTACTTAATGATACCAAATATAGATATTTTAATTATATTTTTTAAAAAATAATTAATTATTTAAGAAAATTTAAATAAATATCTTATAGTTTTATTTATTTATATATACATAGATTTTTGTTTGATTACATATATAGTAATAGGATATTGTTTAGAAATTGTTTGTCAATAAAATATAGTATACTTAGTTATTTTTATTTTTATTTTTAATAAAATATTATTTGTTCATTTAATTAATAACGTATAATTACAAATAAACTTAAAAAAAATCTTCCCAGTAGATATGTTGTTGATGGGATTTAGAAGAATTATCAATGCGATAAAAAATTGATGCGTTAATCCACATAATAGAAAAAAGTTGAAAATGCATATCAATCCCATTCATCCAAATAGTGGGTTTGGAAAAAGTAGATTAAGATAAGTATTCTGATTTTGCCAAGTCATATCCATATCCAATTGCAAACAAAGCATCTCGAGTTTTGCTTTTGTATTTATCATCTCAAAAATTTATACATTATAGATATCAACGACACGTGACGCTTACTAAAGATAATCAATCATTAAGGTGAAACTCCAGTTTGTTAAAAGGAGAGCCATACTCTTGGAATTTTATGAATTTGAAAAAGGAAAAGTGCCAAAAATACCTTCAGATTATTGGAAATCGCCGAAAAAACTTCCAACTATCACGTAGTTAAAAAAAAAAACTTGAATTAATGTTGACTTTGTCAAATTAATATCGAACTATAGTTGACAGGGACAAATTAGACTCAACGTTAGTCAAACTCAACGGATTATTAAGTTTGACCAACTTTACGTCTATTTTGACTTCACGAACCAAAATTCGGTATTTATTTGGTCAAACATAAAAAGTTGAATATTTTTTTGGTTTGTGTATATATACATTTATTTTGAGAAGATTAGTCAATAATGACTTTTTTATTCAAGTTTATGAAAATAAAAATTTGGAAGTTTGTTTATTTTAGTTACTAAAATATTAATTTTTATTATTAATAATAGATATGGAATATAAATTTTTATAGTTTATTATATTATAAAATTATTTACTACTTAATTGGATAAGAAAATTTATATTATTTTTAAAAATATTTCATCAAGCGTCGGCTTCAACCGGCAGTGAGGATGTATGTCCTCCTTTGGAGCGCAGGAAGGTACGCCGAACTGCCTGGGACCGGGAACGCAGGGAGGTGGTCATGATTGAGGATGCGGAGGAAACAAATTCAACCGTCGTTCCTGATGGGGAACAAGGTTCAGGTGGAGCAGTCCCTGTCGAGGGGCAAACAACAGGTGCCGATGTTCCTACTGCGGAACATCAACAAACAGAAGAAACTACAGAGGAGCAGGTGGTCGTCNATGCGCCTACCGCCGACCTGCAAAATACACCTCTTGCTCCTGCTGTGGAGACTATGACGACCTCCCAAATACTGGGAGAACTGACTGGATCAGTGGGGTCTCTGGACCACAGCTTGGAGCGGTTTGCTGAAGAACTTGGAGCAGGTGGTGATGATGATGATGCTGCAGGTTGAAGAGAGGAAGAACAAGTTGATGAGAGAGAAGAAGAAGAAGAACAAGTTGATGAGATGAAGAGATGATGTTGGTCGTCAATCTGCTGAGGGAGTGAGCTCCCAGACTGGAAGGCAGAGCAAC
>OVBE01014295.1:0-12162 GCA_900406425.1 Iberis pinnata | reverse complement strand
ACAAATCTAGACTAAGAACCTAACAATTGTTATCCCCTTATGATAAATCTAACAATTGTGTGCGCGTAAATCGACTCGGGTTAACTTACTGGGCTCGGGTCGACTCGTGAAGTCGGCAATCTGCCCCCACTGCCCCCACTGGTGGCGACCCTTGCGAGTGCCCAAACCGAGATCGAGGTGCGGTTTGGTGCATGGAGCAATCTGCCCCCACTGGTGGTGACGACAGACCCTTCTGGTGGGATTCCTGGTGGAGCATGAAGCTCCTCGAACTGATCCCAACCAGGGCCGCGGGGTTTTTTCCTTGGAGGAAACATCTCTAATTCCCCGAAGACATCCCGCGAAGGAGATGGATCTATTCCCCCTGGAGGAATCGGTGCAGTGGGCACTCCAAGCTCGACGTGGGGTACGGCAGGAGGCGTCGGTGAGCACCCCCTCGATCCAAGGGCGAGAGACTATGAGAACCTGCATTGGTCAATCGACAAAACGCATGCCAAGCTACTCGCCAGGACGTCGAAGGTCCACTGCGCGTCCATCATCACACCAGAGATCGATCATCTGATCGCGGAGACAGAGAGAACTCTATTTACTCTGTGCATCGCGGAAGCAAGGATAAAAGAGACCGGGAAGCTCAGACTTCCGCTCTGTGAAGTAAAATCTGATCCGAAAGCACACATGACTGCCTTCCGGATCGCGGTGACCCAAGCTCACTTCAGTGAAGACGAGAAGGACGCGGGGTACTGCAGGTTGTTTGTGGAGAACCTTACAGGGTCCGCCTTGGAGGGGTTCTTGCAACTCGAGCCTGGGTTCATCGATAGCCTCACCTAGCTATATGTAGCATTCGTGAAGCACTACTCTATCTTCATGGAGAAGGGGGCTTCAGATGCTGACCTGTGGACTGTGTCACAGGGTCCTACGGAGCCTCTGGGGAAGTTCATTGAACGCTTCAAAGCTGTAAAAGCAAAGGTTACCCGCGTCAGCGAATCCACCGCGTCGGCTGCACTAAAGCATGGGCTTTGGTATGAGTCCTCGTTTCCATTTGATTTAACTATCCACAAACCGGATACCATCGAGGACGCCCTTCACCGCTCCACAAACTGGATCATCGCAGAAGAAGAGAAGGTGGCTCTCTCAAAGAAATTCAAGAGCCCCAACAAGGATCCTAAACTAAGGTCTCCCCAGAAGAATTTCTAAAAGAAGTACATCCGAGGTGGGAGCGGAGGATCACACTCTTACAATATGGAAAAAGGGAAGAATAGACCTCCCAGCAGGGAGGGATCAAGGATAATGGGGCGCGATCCCGACGCCTACTGTGAGCTCCACAAGTGCAACAGTCATGCCACACACGAATGCTTTAAGCTTAAGAACTTTATAAGAAAGAAAATTGCGCAGGATGGTTTAGCAGGAGCAAACATTGACTTAGAAGAAGTCAGACTCGAGATGGAAGCGGTGGAGGACCGTGACCAGAAGCCAACGCCAAAGCAAAATCGAAGCCCACAGAAAGCGGAGACGTCTATATCTTCACAGAAGAAGTAGATAAACTTCATCATGGGAGGATCGAGGCACTGTCGAGATTTAGTGCATTCAATAAAGTCTCACATACGGAAAGCTGAGTTTGGAAAGCTTCGGTTCATTCCAGACCTGAGCTGTGAAATCATCTTTTTCGAGACTGATGCGTCGCAACTCGACCTCCCCCATGACGATGTTTTGGTGGTCCAAATCGATATTGGAGCAAACTGTGAGGTCTCATGTGTCCTGATCGATACAAGGAGCACCATTGACGTTTTTTTCCTTGAGACTCTGATACACATGGGGATCGAGAGGTTAGAGGTGAAGGGTCCTCCGACGCCTCTAACGGGATTTAACGGTACCACCGAAATGTCCTTAGGGACAGTGCAACTCCCTATGTCAGTAGGAGGAGTTCTAAAAATGATAGATTTCACAGTTGTGGATAGTCATGCGTCTTATATTTCGATCTTGGGCACTCCATTGTTGCACAAGATGAAGGCGATACCATCCACCTACCACCAATGTGTGAAGTTCCCAACCAACAATGGGGTGGGGACTCTACATGGAAGTCAAAAGACCTCACGTATGTGTTACATAGTGGAAATCAAGAATAGGGTCCAATAGAAACTACAGAGCCCTGCAGGTGGATCGCAGAGCGATGGCTCCTCCTGTAGCCTGCAGGTCGGTCCGTCCATTCTTGGGCGAGCGTAGCATATCGACTTTGGGGGAGATGACCCTACCAAAGATAAGGGCATTGGAGAGTGCCACCAAAATTGCATGGTGCGGATTCCATTTGACGATACTGATCCGACCAAATATGTAATGATCGGTGCGCAGTTAAAGGGAGAGCTAAGGCAAGAATTGATACGGTTCCTGCGGGGTAACAGGGGCACTTTCGCTTGGTCAACAAGAGATATGCCAGGAATTGATCTCGGTGTAATTTCTCACGAGTTGAATGTCGATGCGACATACAAACCCATCAAGCAGAAAAGGCGAAAGCTCGGTCCCGAGAAATCTTAGGCCATCAACGACGAGGCGGAGAAACTCTTGGCGAACGGCTCCATTCTAGAGGTCCATTACCCTGAGTGGCTGGTATGTAGCAAAGTATAGGTATCGAATCCACAAAGACCAGAAGTACACGTTTCAGTTTCAATTCAAATCAAGCTAAAGTAGAAATAATATGGTTGTTTGTAAACGAATCAAAACGGTAAGTTAAAACGGTTTAAAACTATAAAGTAAAAGCGTCAGACATTGGAGAAACCACAGGTAATCAGGATTGAAAGTTAATTTATCATTCAGGGGTTTTCTTTGAAAATAGTTCTCAACATGAAAGATAATAATGGAATAATCTCCTCTCATCGTATTAAACACTATGCTCAAATTATCAGAGACAAACTCTCGCCGTCTTTTAAATAACAGAACATGTATTACGGATCAGATCCAATTGTTCATGAGCAATCAAGACAATACTCTCGCAAGCAAAATCACTCATTCATCTAGACTAAATCCAACTTCTAAACCAAATCTTTTTGCGTTTATCAGTGTAATATCATTAACTAGTTAGCTACTCTAATTCATGCATTAATAACAAGTCTATACTAAGAACCTAACAATTATTATCCCCTTATCACAAATCTAACATTCAAACCCTGAATTCCCTGTGAAACTCTAAAACCTAACTATGGAACTACTCAGACATTGGCATGCAAACACAATTCAATATCATTGAAGAACACATAGTTGCAAAATAATAATAGATATTGAAATAGGGTTCAGAAATCTTCTCCCAAATACAAAGTTTAGAATCTCCTCTCCCTCAATAAAAATCTCTAATAAAATAAAGCTTAAGTACTAAAGGCCTAAAACACAATGTATTTATAGGCTAAAAAGTATAGTAATAAATATGGAAAACTTGGATAGGCTTGAGGACTTGATTCCAAAATTTGGAAAACTTCAATTATTCTTCGGGGAAAGTGCTCGATCAAGTAAGTGTTTCCCCGATCGGGCATTTCACCTTTTCGCTCAATTATACTCTTATTGCTCGATCGATCTTTAACTTCGTAATTTTCCAGGAACTTCTACCCGATCAGGCATAACACATGCCCGATCGAGCATAACACATGCCGATCGTGCACTTCTTCTTCAATCTTTAAAATCTTCTAAAAACTCCTGAAATCTCCTGAAATGCATCGTTTTTCTCCAATTCGACCCGAACACCTAGAATACTGAAAATCTACCAAATGTGCAATGAAAAAACTCATAATGCAGAATAGCAAACATAAATGCCCACTATTATGCATTAAAACCGAGTAATATTAACTCCCTCATACTTAGATCTTTGCTTGTCCTCAAGTAAAGCAAGATTCAATATCGATAAGAGGATTGAAATGGACCACACAGAAACTCACAAAATCTCAAAAACCATAAGCACAGTTTCAAATCAAAAAGACACCAATCTCAAACAACCATTTTGATGTAATTGTTTACCACCACTAAACTAACAACATGTTTCCTACTCTAAATCCCAAATCAATCAAGTATCAAATTCAATTAAGTTCAGATTCATGCATTCTCACCTATGGTATATCAATCAATTTACTCAAGTACCTCCTCTATCAAAATGCCCATACCAAACAGAGCATCAACTGACTTCCGGTCTTGATCTTTTTTCCCCCTTTCTCACTTCATTTTCTTTTTCTAAAGATTCACATTTTTCTGCGTTTTTCTTTTCTTTCTTTCTTTTTTTATTCTTTTCATGTTCGCACTTTTCTGCGTTTTCGTGATTCTAAATGCTTTTCAGCAGCTCGGCAATGATTACGGACTTCTAGGTCACGCTTTCAACACTTTTTCTACCGGTTTTGATATTTTTCTGAAGGGAGAGAGAGAAAGGACCCGGACCGTACTGAAAGATCTTGTCGCCTTTACAGAACACTGAAGAGCAAGGTACCTAATTCTCAAAGTAAATCAACACCATAAGCAAGAATAATTTAAATTTAAATTAAGTTCTAATATGGCAGAGCTTGCATCAATTCATCAATAACTCAAAAGACTAGAACTTTCATAAACAAATCAATCAGTAATGGGGTTCCAATCCTAATCTCGGCAATTAATCTAAGTAACTAATCTAGATAAATTGAAAACCATACCCTCACTTGGCTATTATTACCATTGATTTTGATCATAGTTCCTTCGACTCGATAGACTCAGCTATATTTAAAAACAAAAATTTTGAAAAATTTCACCAAAAAGATAAAACATCAAAACGTAGTTAGTATCATTACACCCTCCCTCAGACTTACTTCACACCATCCCGGTGTGAAAATAAATCCAAAAGAAGGCATAGAAGTAACCAGGATCAATAGAAAAATCTGTAATGGCTGAAAATAGATAATAATAATATATGAGAGCTCAAGGGAAAAAGGTTTACGAAAGGTTAAGTGCTCCCAAATCTGTTCTGAACTCCTATGCCTGCTAAAAAACACTCAAGAGAAGTGTAAGTAATGGTTGAACAACGATTTGAGCAATGATAGCTTTAAAAACTAACAAGAATCAGTTGTAGAGAAAACATTAAGGCATTATGATCGAGCAATACTAATCAAAAATCACCAATAATCATGTAATAGAGGCATCATTCATAACAGTTAACAGCAATCATTCCAATATCACATAATCAATTGGTAAGTAAAGAGCAATGATCAAGCATTACTAATTATAATTAGCAAGCATCAAGAGTTACTTAATGAGAAAAACCAATCAATCATGAATCTAAAATCAACTCAAGTTAAAACACAAGAATGATGGTGAATGGTGAGCAATGATCTAAGCAGTACTAATCAGAATTTAGCAAGAATCAAGAAGAAACCATCCTAAAAGCCAACAATTCTAGTGAAAAAATGAGTAATGAGTTTAGATAAGAGATAACCCGGAATGTCGTGAATAATATTCACCAGTAATAACCTGAAACACTTTAAAACTCAAAACTAAAAATAAGTAAGTTAGGACTGACTAAAAAAACAACTAAACTAGACTCTAGATATAGTGGGTTGCCTCCCACTCAGCGCTTTTTTTAACGTCACTTAGCTTGACGGTACTTACCTATAAGTAGGAATGGAATCAACATCTAGTGATGTTCCATAACAAGCTCCAATTCCAGACATCTTTAGCTTCAGAACTGTACCCATCACATCTTTTGCAACATCAATCCCTTTTGCCTTGAACTCTGGGGTGAGTAAGACTCTAAACTTTGAAAAGGGATTTGAGAACCAAGTGCTTTTCACCTTATACTCAATGGTATCCCCAACTATTGCTTTCGGGATCAAAGTTACTTGAGATTCCTTCTTAATTTGCTTTAGTTTCACTTTCACCTTCTCCTTAACCTTGGGATTCCCACTCCTTGTTGAGATTGGAGGCTCTTTGTGTAAGACTTCAGCAACTACACACTTAGGATCTGGTTCAATATGAACTTCATTCTTCATTTCTACCTCTTTCACCACAGTTAGCCTAAAGATCCCTTTTGAAGGAATCGCTGGATAGAAAACTCGTTTCTTGATATTTTTCAGATATATTCGCCGATTGGATAAATCAACAGCAGCCCCTACGGTTGCAAGAAAGGGTCTCCCAAGAATCAATGGCTCATGTGGATTCTCATTCATCTCTAGGATGTGGAAATCAACCGGAACGAAGAAATTTCCAACCTGTACTAATAGATCCGAGACAAAGCCACTGGAAGAGACAGTAGAATCATTAGCAAGCATGAAACTCATGTGAGATGGTTTGATACCTAAAAGTCATAATCGTTCAGCAACAGTCATGGACATCACGCTTACATTAGCTCCAGTATCACAAAAGGAATATGTGAACTCTACTCCATTTATCGAACAAGGAACTAAGAATTCCTCTAGGTCTTGTATCTTAAGAAGCTTATGAAGTGGATTTGGCGGCTTCCTAATCACCTCATCAACTTTAAACTCTGATATGGGCCTTGTATGTTGCACCAGATAAGGAATTCTTGGCTTATAGGTGATTTCAATAATTTTTGGTTCCAGGAGATTCTGTTCGATCGGGCACAAGGTGTGCTCGATCGGGCACAAGGTGTGCCCGATCGATCAAACATCCCTGGAAGATTTGGATCGCTGTGCATGATCGGGCTAGCAGTGCCCGATCGATCTGTTGTGCCGGAAATGATCTTCCCGATCGGGCAAGTGCTGCTCGATCGAGCAAATTCTCATGCATCTTTTTCCAGACTTTCAAAATCTGCAATTTCTTCCAAAATGCCAGCTTCTTCTTCTAAATTACCTACTAAATTCTTGCAATACCCCTTTGGATTCTCCTCAGGTTTCCCAGGAAAGACACGAGCTTGTCTTTTCACAGCTTCAGAAATCTGAACAACTTGCACATCTAAATGCTTCACATGAGTCGATAGTGCTTCAAACTTTTGATTCAGCTCTTTCACTTCTCCTTGGATAAATGTTTGGAATTTTTTTTGTCTTTCCATCAGTTGCTTAAACATCATCTCAACTGAATTAGTTGGTTGAGGCTGAGCTTGTTGGAATACAAGCTGAGAGGTTTGTGGAAAACCGCCTGAATTAGAATTCTGCACAAAGGGATTTTGTTGTTGTGGATAATGTTGATCTTGGGGGTTTTCAACATTGGTACTCTGCCAAGATAAGTTGGGATGAGTCTTGTTAAAGCCTTGATTTTACCCTTGATTGTACACCCTTTGACCTTGAACATTGATGTAACTCACTTCCTTCTCAACTCCACCAGTATTATGCTCTTGAACTGCAAAGCAATCAACTTCGGAATCTTCTACAACACTAACTTGTTTCTGATTTTGACCTTTTAGAAGCTGAGTGATTCGTCTTTTCATCTCTTAGAATTCTCCTTTCAGCTCTGAGATTTCTGAGTTAGCAGCCAATACAGGAACTTTTGTTCTGCGATCGAACTCAGGGCAATGATTGATATTGCTAGCAACTAGGTTCTCTATCAAACGATAAGCATCAGGAACTGGTTTCTGCATAAAATCTTCATCGCTAGCTGTATCTAAGGACAGTTGATACTTTTTTTCAATTCCTCTATAAAAGGTATTGAGGAGATTTACATCTGAGAAATCATGGTGTGGACAGTCACGAAGCAGCTCTTTGAATCGTTCCCAAGATTCATAGAATGATTCCACAAAAGTTTGTGTAAAGGCAGAGATCTTTCTCCTCAAAGTATTAGTTCTGGTGGTGGTAAAGAACTGATTTATGAACCTGGCTTTGCAATCATCCCAGGTTACTATGGATCCCGCAGGCAGATTTCAACCAGCGAAGTGCTCTTTCAGCTAAAGAGTGACGAAACAAACTGCAGTGCATGAAATCGCTTATCACTCCGTTGAGTTCAATGGTGTTGCTGATATCCTCAAAAATGTCAATATGCTCCATTGGATGCTCACTTGGTAGACCAATGAATTGGTAGTTACGAATCATCTGAACAAGCTGGATAGGGCATTGGTATTCCCTTCGCTGAGGTTGAGGGGGCTGGATGGGATTCCTGTTAGCATAATATGCTTGAGGATTGTTGTAAGAACCGACTAGAGGTGGGTCCTGAGCATTGAGCATATGAACTCTCTCCGAATCTCTATACAAGAAAAAAGTTTCTTACATCTATGTTCTGAAGATTGGGATATTCCGATGGAGCTTGGTTGTTATTTGCTCCTTGTTGGCCTGGTGGCACTTGATTGCCATTAACACCACCGTGCGCTTGGTTAACTAGTTGATTAATTCCAAGAACAGGTGGATCGATTTGACCTTGGAGTCCGCCCGGAATGATTTGATCAACGTTCCCAGCCATTGAATTGGATGAGCTTGCATCTTTCTTAGCTTTCTGGTTTGAGCGTTCTATTCTAGCAAGTTCCGAGTTACTGAGGATTAGCAATCCAGAAGATGTGACAGATATTCTGATCATACACCTGTAAAAAACAAACAAGCAAAAAAGAACGAGATGAGTACTGAAAAATAAAACTTTAGACTAAATTCTAATAAGAAACTTAAAAAAGCACTATTGGTCCCCGACAACGGCGCCAAAATTCTGGTAGGTTAAGAATTTAAATCCTAAACAAATACTTCAGAGAACAGTTCAATGTAGCAAAGTATAGGTATCGAATCCACAGAGACCAGAAGTACACGTTTCAGTTTCAATTCAAATCAAGCTAAAGTATAAATAATATGGCTGTTTGTAAACGAATCAAAATGGTAAATTAAAACGGTTTAAAATGATAAAGTAAAAGCGTCAAGCATCAGGGAAACAACAGGTAATCAGGATTGAAAGTCAATTTATCATTCAGGGGTTTTCTTTGAAAATGGTTCTCAACATGGAAGAAAATAATGGAATAATCTCCTCTCGAAGTATTAAACTCTATGCTCAAATTATCAGAGACAAACTCTCCCCGTCTTTTAAATAACAGAACATGCATTATGGATCAGATTCAATTGTTCATAAGCAATCAAGACAATACTCTCACAAGCAAAATTACTCATTCATCTAGACTAAATCCAACTTCTAAACCAAATCTCTTTGAGTTTATCAGTCTAATATCATTGAACTAGTTAGCTACTCTAATTCATACTTTAATAAGAAGTATAAACTAAGAACCTAAACATTATCATCCCCTTATGAAAAATCTAACATTCAAACCCTAAATTCCCTGGGAAACCCTAAAACCTAAATATGGAACTCTCAGACATTGGCATGCAAACACAATTCAATATCATTGAAGAACACATAGTTGCAAAATAATAATAGATATTGAAATAGGGTACAAAAATCTTCTCCCAAATACAGAGTTTAGAATCTCCTCTCCCTCAGTAAAAATCTCTAATCAAATAAATCTTAAGTTCTAAAGGCCTAAAAAACACAATGTATTTATAGGCTAAAAAGGTAAAATAATATATATGGAAAACTTAGATAGGCTTGAGGACTTGATTGAAAAATTCGGAAAACTTCAATTCTTCTTCGTGGAAAGTGCTCGATCGAGCAAGTGTTTGCCCAATCGGGCACTTCGCCTTTTTGCTCGACTATACTCTTATTGCTCGATCGATCTTTAACTTTGTAATTTTCCAGGAACTTCTGCCTGATCAGGCATAACACATGCCCGATCGTGCACTTCTTCTTCAATCTTTGAAATATTCTGAAAACTCCTGAAATCTCCTGAAATGCATCGTTTTGCTCCGATTCGACCCGAACACCTAGAATACTGAAAATCTACCGGATATGCAATGAAAACACTCGGAGTAATGCAGAATAGCAAACATAAATTCCCACTATTGTAAATTAAAACCGAGTAAGCTAGCAAATCTTATGGTTGTCAAAAAGAAGAATGGAAAGTGGCGAATCTGTGTTGACTTCACCGACTTGAATAAGGCTTGTCCTAAGGATTGTTTTCCACTCCCTCACATCGACAAACTCGTGGAGGCTCCTACAGGAAACCAGCTTCTCTCTTTCACGGATGCCTTCTCGGGTTACAATCAAATCAGGATGCATCCAGCCGATCAGGAGAAGATGTCCTTTATAACTGATAGAGGAATTTATTGTTATAAGGTTATGCCGTTCGGTTTGAAAAATGTCAGCGCGACGTACCAGAGGTTGTTGAATAAGATTTTCTCCTCTCAGCTCGGGAAAACCATGGAGGTGTACGTGGACGATATGCTTGTTAAGATCCTGGAAGCTGATTAGCATGTTATCCACCTCTCCATGTGCTTTGAGACCCTAAATCAGTACGGAATGAAGTTGAATCCCGAGAAGTGTACCTTTGCTGTCACTTCAGGAGAATTTCTTGGATACTTAGTTACTGAGAGAGGGATTGAAGCTAACCCAAATCAAATAACGGCAGTGCTCTCGATGCCATCACCGAGGTCCCTGAAGGAGGTACAGCGCTTGACAGGGCGCATCGCCGCCCTAAATAGATTCATCTCCTTAACAAGAAGTTTATGTGGGATGACCAGTGTGAGGATGCCTTCACAAAGCTGAAAGAGTACCTCGCACACCCACCAGTACTGGCAAAGCCTGTGCTAGGGGAGCACTTATTTTTATATGTAGCAGTCACCGCAGCCGCGGTAAGTAGAGTGCTCATACGAGAAGAGGGGGTAGAACAGAAACCGATTCTTTACATAAGTAAGAGTTTCCTCTCAGTTGAGAGAAGATACACCATAGCAAAGAAACTTTCCCTCGCGGTGCTGGTCTTAGCTCGGAAACTTTGTCCCTATTTCCAATCACATTCCATTGTGGTCATGGCAACTCAACCATTGCGCACGATACTGCATGGTCCGAATCATTCCGGGAGAATGGTGAAATGGGCGATCGAACTAAGCGAGTAGGACATAGAGTATAGGAATCGTCTAAGTACAAAAGCGCAAGTCTTAGAAGATTTACTTATTGAGCTTCCTATCAGAGTCCATGAAAGCTCTTCAGCGGGACAATATTGGGAGCTCTATCAGAACTTGGTCCGGAGTGAGGGTTCGTTTGGAGTCCCAGACCGGGAGGTGATTGAACAGTCTTACCGACTAGCATTCAACGCTTCAAACAATGAGTCGGAGTACGAAGCCCACATCTCGGGGCTGAGGTTGGCACTAAGGATAGGAGTCAGAAAGCTCCGAGCATGGAGCGACTCCCAACTTATGACCAGTCAATTAAATGGGGAATATGAAGCTAAGGACGCAAGAATGGAGGAATATGTTATGCTGGTCCAAAAAATCATATATCAATTTGATAATGTCGAGTTAACACAGATCCTGTGAGGGGAGAATGGCCCGGACGACGCGTTGGCCGCGTTGGCGTCAACATCAGACTCGTTGGTTCGATAAATGTGGAGACGATCGAGGAACCAAGTATATCAATCCATAATTATATAGCAGCCATCCAGACATGGTCTATAAAAATGCGAGAATTAGAAGAGTCGAAGTGGAAAACATATGGTATTTGGTCGATGCCATCACGTAAAGAAGCTCCACACGGGGTGGGAGATCCTGAAGCTCCATGCGGGGCAGAAGCTCCTGAAGCTCCATGAGGGGTAGAGACACCTGAAACTCCACATGGGTGAGGGATCCTGAAGCTCCACGCGGGGTAAGAGATCTTGAAGCTCCACGCGGGGCGGAGGATCCTGAAGCTCCACGAGACGTAGAGATAGCTGAAACTCCATGCGGGGTGGAGGATCTAGAAGCTCCACGCGGGGTGGGAGACCTTGAAACTCCATGCAGGGTGGAGGATCTTAAAGCTCAGCGAGGGGTAGAGACACCTAAAGCTCCACACAGGGTGGGGGATCCCAAAGCTCCATGTGGGGTGGGAGATCCTGAAGCTCCACGCAGAGTGGGAGATCATGAAGCTCCACTCGGGGTGGGAGACCCTGAAGTTCCACGTGGGGAGGAGGATCCTGAATCTCCACGAGGGATGGACCAGGGGAAACTCATCATGACGATGAGAGTAAAGACTGGCGGAGCCCGATAGAATAATACATAACTATGGGAAAGGTACCCGAAGACAAGTGGCAGGCTCGCAAGCTTAAAGTCCAATGTGCGCGGTTTTGCGTCGTTGGCGGTATCTTGTACAAACGGAGTGTGGGGGTACCCTATGTAACACCCCGTTTCCAGTCAACCCCCTTTGACCAAAACCGAGGTTATTACG
>OVBE01014294.1:210-12163 GCA_900406425.1 Iberis pinnata | reverse complement strand
TAGAAAGTGACAAGAAATGTTATGTAAAAATCCTAAAATTCAAGTGTTATCAAAGATGAAGTTCCTTGCATCTATGTTTTGAGCGTCTTCGGGATTGAGATTCCCCTGTGGAGCTTGATTGTTATTAGCTCCTTATTGGCCTAGTGGCACTGGATTTCCGTTACCACCACCTTGCGGTTGGTTGAGTCTAACTACAAGTGGATCGACTTTACCTTCAAGTCCGACCGGAATGATTTGATTAACATTACCAGCCATTGAATTGGATGAGTTAGCGTCTTTCTTTGTTTTCCGGTTTGAGCGTTCTATCCTTGCAAGTTCCGAGTTACTGATGTTTAGCAGTTCAGAGGATTTGTCAGATCTTCTGATCATACACCTGTGAAACACAGACAAGTAGAAAAGAAGTAGATGAGTACTGAAAATAAAAAATTTAGACGAGATTCTAATAAAAAACCTAGAAAGGCATTATTGGTCCCCGGCAACGGCGCCAAAATTCTGATAGGTCTAGAAATTAAATCCTAAAAAAATACTGCAGAGAACAGTGCAATGTAGCAAAGTATAGGGTATCGAATCCACAGAGACCAGAAGTACACGTTTCAGTTTCAGATTCAAATCAAGCTAAAGCATAAATAATAAGGTTGTTGTAACGAATCAAAACGGTAAATAGAAACGGTTTAAACTATGAAATAAAAGCGTCATGCATTAGGGAAACCACAAGTAATCAGGATTGAAAGTCAATTTATCATTCAGGGATTTTCTTTGAAAATAGTTCTCAACATGAAAGACAAAGATAGAATAATCTCCTCTCGAAGTACTAACTTATTCAGATTCAATTGTTCATATATAAGCAATCAAGACAATACTCTCGCAAGCAAGATAACTTATTCATCTAGACTAGATACAACTTCTAAACCAAATCTCTTTGTGTTTATCAGTCTAATATCAATGAATTAGTTAGCTACTCTAATTCATGCATTAATAACAAGTCTAGACTAAGAACCTGACAATTATTATCCCCTTATGACAAATCTAAGAATCAAATCCTGAAAACCCTGAGAAACCCTAAAACCTAACTATGTAACTACTCAGACATTGGCATGCAAACACAATTCAATATCCAAGAAGAACACATATTTAAATTAGATATAGATATATTAGAAAGGGTTCAGAAATCTTCTCCATATAAATGTTGAATCTTCTCTCCCTCAGTAATTCTCTCAAAAGTAAAAATAAAGCTTGCATTCTAAAAGCCTAAAGCATAATGTATTTATAGGCTAAAAAGTAAAATAATAAAATATGGAAAACTTGGATAAGCTTGAGAACTTGATTTGCAAATTGGAAAACTTCTTCTTCTTCTCGGGATAAGTGCTCGATCGAGCATAGTGTTGCCCGATTGGGCAATTCTCATTATTGCTCGACTCACTTTCTCTTGCTCGATCGATCTCGGACCTCGGGTTTTTCTAGGAACATCTGCCCGATCGGGCATATCCCCCGCCCGATCGTGCATTTTATCTGCAACTTTGTATTCTTTTGAAATCTGCTGAAATGCTTCGTTTTGCTCCGACTTGACCCGAACACTTAGAATCCTGAAAATCTACCAAATATGCTATGAAAACATTCAGAATAATTCAGAATAACAGACATAAATGCGCATTATTATGCATCAAAACCGAGTAATATCATGTACTAGAGTAAAAATCACTCTATTATATAGTAGACCATTTATAACATTTTTTTGTTAATCTTATTTTTAATGGGTGTTAATCCTTCTAAACCAAAGATCACGAACTAGAAGGATAAAATTCAACTTCTAGTAATGGCCAGTTACGTTTATATAAATCTTAAGAATATTAATCTCATATTGTAAGTATAACTAGTTGAGATGCAATTTTAGGAATATTTCTCTCTTATAGTAACCATGTAACTAGTTCAAATGCTTCATGCCTATCGTTAATGCTTTGCTAGCTAGAATAACTATTATCCTTTCTTTTTCTTTACGAACATAACAAACTGTATAATCATATTAAAAGTCAACGTTAATTTTAACTAACACTTACATGTGAAATCACAAAATCTTTTATTGTTTGTGTGTATGTAACTAATTAATAAATCAAATTAAATATTATATTTTTATGTTTTTGTATTTATTTCTTTTACATTGATTACAACATACCCTTTAGTTTTATGTTTAATTTAAAGTTTATCCTAAGTTCGGTTTAGTTATTTTGATTTATAATATCGATTTTTAATTTTGTTCTATATTAAAACGAAAAATCACCAAAGCTTCATATTAGATATAAATTACACATATATATATATATATATATATATATATATAATTATGTGGAAGGTTGTATTCGAAGATATTTTATTGTTTCAAGTTCCACCCAAGCATATTTAATAGATTTTGTAACGTATAACAAATTTGAAAAATATATAAACTGTTTAATAAGGTAAGTTTGTAGTTTAGTTATAATTTATTGATAATATTACATTTTTTTATATATATTTTACACCATTACAAACTTGATTCACCATTTAGGGAATCTTTTTTTAGATGTAAAAAGCTCTATGATGTGTTTTTTAGTTGGATCACGATGTATGTCTATTTATACGAAAATATATAAACAAAAGTGCTGAGACTTATACGATATTTTTAATAAAATGTATAGAAAATGAAAGGACAATATTGAATGAACTTCCCTTTATCAAAAAGGAAAAAACAAAAAATGAATGAACTCTCCTGCTGGCTAACAATTCGTGAAACATGGGTAATTCATTGAAAATAAGTACGTTATATATATATATATAAGGTCACTAGTGTTCTCTCTTATCAATCTTCCGAAAAATTACATACATAGAATTTGCATGTAATTGTTAGTTACGATGTATTTTAACTCAAAAAAATTTATTATGATGTTTGTTTATTAATTAAAAATGGTTTATATCACTCATACAATATATTTTGTACTTGTTATGCCAAATTGTTATCTTATTTTCTCATCAATAATTGTTGTTTCTGTATTATTAACCAAACATTACTCAACTGGTTGGACATGACAATTGGTTAATAAAAACTCAAATTTGTGGTTCTATTTTTCATTGTTACTTTGAGTTCATTAAATTATGTCTCTTCTTGCTTTTCATTTTTTTGTTTTCTTTCTCAAAGATGCATGTTGGCTTTTTTCTTCTTTTGAAAAAAGCAAAGGAAAGATAAAGTGAGATTTCGACACAAAAAGAGAGATAAGGTAAACTAAAGTTTTTATTTCTTTCAGGTAAAATTATTTGTCAGCTAATTTATTTTTATGAAAGATCATACTTTTTTATAACATACAACAAATAGAAATGGGCTTATGTATACCACTAAAAGGATAACACAATTTGCATTTAGATGTTGCGGAATAAAATTAGCGAGACGTTTAAAACTATATGGAAATATACTTTTGTTTCGATATTACGAAAATTATAAATGCTTATTATATAAATCGTGTTCAAATATGTCTTTCAACTGGTACAAAATACAGTTAGATAGTTTTGGGGTTTTGTTTAGATCAAATTAAGTTTGCAAAGTCACTGTTCTAAGATTTTAAAACTAGTGTTGATACATATTTATTATCTTGTTTGCTTGACCTAATATAAACTATAAAAAAAAGAATTAAAAAGTTTCTATTAATAAAATAGATCATTTGTCAGTAGACATAACCACTTGGTGAATCACGTTAAATATTGTGTTTTTTTTATGAGAAAAATGCTAAAATAATCTCGAACTTTTAAATTAAGGCTATAAAAAATCTGTACTTTTTAGTGAGCCATTTAAATCTTAATATTTTTATTGTACGTTGACTTGTCCATTTTAAACACGGGGTTAGTCAACAATTATCTCAAATTAACAGTACCATAATGTTAATGAACTTTGTTTTACCTTGAATGGTGTGGATGTTTATATCTTTCAGGTACCAATGATAGTTGGAAGAAAATATCTAACTCAACTGTTCAATTTTTCTTACAAGTCTGGATTGATGAGATGATTTTTTTTACTAACGCACTTGAGTTTTAAAATCCTAATTTATTGACTTGTTTCAGATTTGAACTATCGGCATAGAAACGCACAGATGGCAAGCCAAACTTCAGTAGAGCTGCACAGTCTCATCTACTTTAGAAACCGGTATCTTTTCAATCATACTTGATTCTAAGGGCATGGACTGGTAAAGACTAAGAAAAAATTATGTTTTTATGTTGCAGACTCAGAGATGCAGAGGCAAGAGTTATAGTGTTCGTCCCCAGGTACGTTTACCATAAGAAAATTCATAAGCATTTCCGGCAAGTGTAGCCTATTCTCTTCTTACTTCCCTAGCTAAACACAAGCTTTTTATATAATACAATATTTGCGTTTACAACTGGCAATATGGGGAAAAGTGAAGACTTACAAAAAGGTACAAATGCAACCAGAAATATCTATCAATTATGATAAAATTTTGTTTGATAGACAAAATGAGTGGTAAGGTTACTTTGATGGAGCTTTGGCGTCGGTTTTACTCTTGGTCTCTGTAGTAACAGAGAGATAGAATTTTGTTGTGCTCATAGAATTGCAAGTTCTCTAGACTCACAAATGAGGAATCTGGTGGACCAAACTGTGAGAGCCAGTATTGCAATCAAGTAAGTCCAAAGCATGATCTTTTCAAAAGGAATCATCAATGATCACTACATACCATTCAACAGACTGGCGAAGGAGAAACACTAAAAAAAAAAGGATCATTAACATAGTAATGTTAATGGTGTTAATTTGAGACAATTGTTGACTAACCCCATATCTAAAATGAATAAGTTAATGTACAATTGGTTCTTTAAATGACTTAATATGAAATAATTAGGATTTAAGTTTAAGAATATTTATATTCTATGTGGCTCACTAAAGAGTATAAACTTTTTATGATATAAATTTGAAAGTTCGAGATTATTTTATCATTTTTCCTGTTTTTTTAATTTTATTGTATCTTGTTTTATCCATTAACCTTTTGTATTTTAAGCATGTGAGATCCATTATTTTTTAAAAAACTTAGACTATGGTTAATACATATTTATTTTCTTGTTCAGTTAAATCTAATATGTATGTCGAAACTATTATGAAAATTTAAATTTCTATTATTTAGATCTTTCATTTGTTCATAAACATAGCCAATTAGTGAACCATGTTATATCATATTTTAATATATTCTGATCTTATTTTATCTGTTACAACAAATCAAGTTATTAGTGCTATTAGGTAAAGTTTACAAGTGTATTGCACCTGAAACCTAAACCTCTCACCACTACCAACTCGTACACCTTACTCAATCAAGATTGGTCAGGTCAAGACTAAGCAATTGTAAGAATCCAAATGTGGAATTTGACGAAAAACAGATTGGGTATGTAAAACAGAGAAGACAAAGAAAGAAAATGACACAAGAGAACTTGTTTACCCAGTGTTCATCCCTCTAGATGAGAAGACTAATCGCTGGGGCTCAATCAGATTCAGCAATCCACTATCAAGAACTACAAGCTTGTTACAATGAAGAAGAAGAAATCGAGTTCTAAGTGTAATCCCAAAGTTAAAACTGTAACAGTAACCTGGTTTACTTATATAGAGATTAAACCAGGAAACCTAATTAGACTTTAACCGGAAATCACTTAACAAAAATTGAACCAGCTGAACAAACCAGTTTCTAATTTATTTTATCTTAAATCAATCTAATAATACTCTGTTTCATAACCAAACTAGTCAACAAATCTCCATCTTGGTTAGAAACAGAAGTAATTTACTCTTCTTCTTGACCCAGACAAAAAATCTGCTCCAATACACTAAAAAAAATGTCCTGATCATGAGAGTGATTGACTATGAACCTTACACCTTCAGCACACGCGACAAAGGTGTTCAAGCATTCCTAATACCAAGCAAATTCAGATCATCTCTGAACTTGCTCACTGGAATTACTTTTGTTAACATGTTAGCTGGGTTTCTGCTAGTGTGAATCTTGGATACTTCAACTCGACCTTCAACAATCACCTCTCTGATGAAGTGATACTTCAATGCTATAAGTTTTGTACGTTCGTGAAACAAAAAATTCTTTGATAAGCTTATTGCACTTTGTGAATCACACCAAACACAAGCAATTTCTTCTTTCTTGAATCCAAAATCCTCAAGCAAGCCTTGTAACCAGATAGAATCCTTTACTGCTTCATTCAATTCCATATACTCAACCTCAGTTGTAGATAGAGCAACAACACACTACAAACTTGATCTCCAGCTAACCACATTTCCACCCTTTTGTGAATATGTACCCTGAAATGGATCTTCTTTTGTCCAAATCTCCAGCAAAATCTGAGTCACGATAACCATGTATTCTCAAATCTTTACATTTCATGTATGTAATACTCATGTCTGCATTTCCTTTGATGTATCTCAATAACCACTTGACTGCTTGATAATAAGATTTTGAGGTCCCGGGTTATCAATCAACCCATCGTTGTAGTGTAGATGAGTTTTGTCAATCCATAATGGATGTGTACTAAGAAATCTGGATGTATTGGATGCTTTAACTTCAAGCTAAATGTTAAAAGGGGGTTTGGATGCTAAAAGGTCATAAGTGCAAATGAACATTAAAAGCATAAAACAGAAAGAGGCTTAAAACACTTTTAGATGCAATACAGAGTAAAAGCAAGAAAGGGTAAAAACGCAATCAATGTAAAGCAGTTCATGAGGACAAAGGGTAACTGACTTGGGAATCCATCCTGGGCTACCTAAGTACCTAACATAACTCAAATAATGAGTTGACCCCTAGACAATAGCTATACATACAATCAATTACAATTCCTTGGCAATCAATCTCAAGCAAAGCAATCACATACTCAACTGCCGTCATAGACGGTGACTACCTAGCAGGTATTAACCTCTACTACTCTAGCTAACTTGATTCCCACATCTATTCACAGAGAAGGGGAAACGAATCTCTGAAAACCCCTCGGTCCGATCACCTCCAATAACTCACCTTCCGGTGTTGTAGGGCCTAACAGCGGGTCTCTGCCCCTTCCGGGTAGGAGTACAATCAGCATTAAACTGAGGAGGAACAGAAGGGATCTAAAAACAATCAACTTAGGTACCTAAGCAAACCCAGAACATCAACCCTAATCTACCTTCATCCTCAGGAATTTGGATGACTACTCACTACTCATGGGAGTAGAAGCAGATGAAATAGCAAACATAACTTCAAACCTAAACATGCAGATCTAAAAAGAACAGCAACAACACAAACCCATAAATGAAGAACAGCAATGAAACAATAAACTAAAACAGAAGGTTAAGGCTTAAAACGAAAATAGAGATGCACAAACTAAAGAACAACCTAAATCTAAGGAAGAAATCAAAGTAAAAACAGTAGATTAACTTAAAACTCAAAAGAAATCTGGTTTTTACACCAAGAACATGAAGAAAAAACTAAGGAAATGAAAACCTAAGACAAAACCTAAAAAGGAAAGAAAACTAAAGCTTGTGCAAATGGGGTGAATTAGGGCTTTTATAGTGTTCAGAGAAAAGCCCTAATTCGCACTAAAGAAAAAATGCCAATCATTATCTTGGGCCTTGATTCATGTGGTATCCGGATTTAAGTTGGTCGGGTCGAAGCATGTTTGCCTTCGATTTGGTGAGTGCACAATCGATCCGGATTGAAAGATGCTTTGTTGGGATCAATCCAGCTGAGATGCTTCCAAAGTGCGTCTAAGGTTGGGATAGATCCTGGCATTGAGTGCCCGAGATCGATCCAGACCTTAGTGGGATCGATCTCATCTGTTTCCTTCTTAGTCCTGCTTCATCTTCGTGCACTTCCTTAGCTTCATTTGAGACTTCGCCAAAAACGTTGAAAGAGAGAGAGAGAGAGAGGGGGATCGATCCAAGTAAGAGCTGGGATTGATCCCTGCTGAGTTGGGATCGATCTGAAGTTGTTGCGGGATCGATCTGGTAAGTGTCGGGATCGATCTTGCAAGTGTTGGGATCGATCCCGAAGGTGTTGAGTTGGGATCAATCCTGTTTCAACGCCGAAGTGCCTGAGATCGATCCTGCATAGTGTTGGGATCGATCCTGCCTTGGTTCTGAGGTAAGTCCAGTCCATTCCATGCTGAGTGCTGCTCTATTCAATGTTAAATGCTGCTTTTTTGAAATTTCTCAAATCCTTCCCGAAAACTCCTGAAAGTCCTGAAAAGTCTCCACAATGCATACATATGCAAATTCTAATGCAAAAGTCCTAAGAATCCTAAACTTAATAAAATCAACCATAAATGTGATGTATGCACGCTTTAAGACCTCGGAATTGATGCTAATTGATATGTAAAATCCATGAAAATTCAGAGTCATCAACTCCCCCAAACTAAATCCTTGCTTGCCCTCAAGCAAGTAATTCAGAAGTCCGGGAGTGAGGTTTGAAAGTGGTAATTCAGAACCAAAACATGATGTAAACACAGGTAATGTTAATGTCCTGGTTACTAGTTCTAGAATGCAATCCTAAGTTCATCCTACTTAAAAACGTTAGCCATACTCATCAAAGATCACCACAGAACAATTCCAACTTCCACAATGCATTCAAATCCGTTTGTCTCTTTAACATTCATTAATCAAAAACCATGGATCAAGTCATGTGCCTTCAATGAACTCATTTGGTCAAGGACAGGTTAAGAAGTAAAAATGACCCCTTCATGTAGTGGTTAGTAATTCAGAACAAGGGTTCTCTCAAAAAGGGAATGAGCTTTAGCATAAGGCTAAAAGTAAGAACACTTAGATGCAAACAGAAATAAGACCTCATCTACCCAATGCTTATGAAACCTAAGTTTCCTAATTCTACCGAGAGATGCGTCCTAATTCTACCCTTTTGAAACTTCAAGTGATCAAACCCATTTTCATTCCCATTTTCATTCTTTCTTTGTAGAATTAGGAAACTTAGTGTTCTTACTTTTATGTATATTCTATCCATGAGTCCATATTCTATCCCAGTTTAACAAGAGTGGTAAAAGGTAGAAGATAACCCAAGTATGTATATTCTATCCATGAGTCCATATTCAACACACAAACATGATAATTAAGTATTCAAATTCAAGTTCTAATAGGCAGGAACAAACTTCAAATCACAACATGCTTCAGGAGACAAGTGATCACGAAAATTCACATTCCAAGTAAGGTGCAGTTTTACTTCAAACAAATTCAAGAAGCATTAGACAACTAATAACCAGGACACTAACACTTTCTGAGAAAACAACATATTTACAAGGTTATCACCTTCCTAGTTCCCTAAGCATGTGCAACATCCAATATGCAACTACATGAAATGCAAATGACACTCTATTTTTGAAGAATAATTTTTTTATGGGTTTTTGAATGCTAATAGATGTTGTATTAGATGCATTGCAAGTTGGAGACAAAGGAACAAACAATTAGATTTCATTAAATCACAAGGGGTGTCCTTCCGTATCCTCCCCCAAACTCGAATTACACAGTCTCTATGTAATCCAAAATTGTGAGATTGGACTCTAGGAAGGACATGATAGATATAAAGCACTTCAAAACATTAAAGACATTTTGATCATGAGCAACAAGCAATCAAGACAGCAACAGCAATCACAACAAGCAAACAAGATTCAAAACACAACAAGCGGATTAGACAATGAAGGAGGGGGTGGAATGGACCTCAGAAGGTGAGGAGTGTCCTCAATCAAGGTACTCGCGCATTAGGTCGTAGTATCCCGAGAGTGCCCCTTGTTCCTCTTGCTGTTCTTGAGAATATTGATGTTGCGAAAAATCTTGTGAGATTTTGAAATCTTGGTGTTGCTCGACCTCGGGTTTCTGTTGGGGCATTTGATGTTCATGAACGGTTAGTTGGCTTGTGGATCCACCGTTCTCCCTTTCGGGTTGATGTCGCTTCCTCCTCTGTATTGTTGCTGGGTCCACAGAGGAGTGACGATGAGGTTGTTGAATCCGTGGCTGCCTTGGAAGAAAAGCCCTTGGAAGAGTAATAGCTTCTTTCGAAAATTGTCTTTGAGTGAAAATATTTTAGAGTGCAAACTTTGAAAGTATAAGGAGAAAGAGAAGGAGCACTCCCTTAATATAGAGGGTGGTTCGATTTTTTCGGGAGTTGGTGGTGAGTGAAAGGTTGTGGTGGAGGAGCAAAGGTGTTGTATGTGGAGGAGATGTAAAGAGGGGACAATGGTGTGATGGGGGTGTGGGTGTGTAAGAGAAGTGATGGGAGATGGAGGTGATGTTTTGCCCATGGGGTAAAAGGATGCAAGTGGGCAAGTGGGAATGGAGGTGTACTCTTGTCCTTGAGTGAGAGGTGCTTGATCGAAAATTACACTCTCTTGGCTCGAAATGTTTTTGTTTTGCTCGGGTTAATTGCATCTTCAAAAACCGGTTTGATGATGTTTGAAGCGTGAGGATCGATCACGTGTTTGAGTACTAGATCGATTCTGGTGTAAAGGTGCAGATTGATCACAAGTTGTACAGCTCGATCGATGGGATCGATCTCGTCACGTGTTTCGATCGATCCTGGCATCGTCAATTCAGATCGATCCCGGCATTGGTTGGGATCGACCCCTTCACTGTTCATGGGATCGATCTCATGTTGTTGTTGCGCTTAGGTGAATTTATCACATTGTTGTTCATGGGATCGATCCTGAGGTAAGTATGGATCGATCATGCGGCGAACATGGTTCTATCCTCTTTGTTGAAAATGCATCGATCCGGATATCCTTTCACTTGATCATCATGTTGAAAATGCATATTACCTATGTCCCATTCCTTTTCTCAATGCAAGGTTCCCGAAACCCAATCCATAAGTACCTAAGACACCAAAACAAGATGAAACTAAAATGCATTAAGTCAAGTACTGAAAATTTAAAAACAATGGAATTGAAATATATATACAAAGATAAACATGGGAATTATTCCCAAGTGAGCTTGTTTTAAGTCACTAAGCTTGACTTCCTGTTTTTAGGATTAGTGACCCTGAGACAGTTCTCCGGAGAGAACTGAGGTCTTTTCTGAGAAAGCTCCCTTGTCGTAGTTCTTATTAACTTTTGAGTTCAACTTTGGTTGTTCATCAACTTCTACAGCAAGTATGATGTACTCCTATGAAAGCACCTCTTTGATCATGAAGGTCCTGGAACACAATGGATCTGTATTCCCAAAATAGTACTTGAACCTTTTGTTGAGTAAGAACACTTGGTCTCCATTTTTGATGTCCAAGGTTTTGAGTTGAGGCTCCAAGTATTTTTCAGAGATTGGATTGTTCGAAGGTGGCTTAAGAGGTGGCACACGTTCATGTTGAGGTTTGAACTCAAGAATTCCTTTTCCTGGATCCTTAAGGTTGCCTTCACCTTTGGACATTTTCAATGTCCTGATTTCCTTCACTTCAGCAGAGAATCCTTTATCAGGTTCTTTGACAGGCTTGAAGACTTCATAGTACATTTCAGACTTTGTTGATTCCATTCCCGAACCATCTTCAACTACCTCAACAATTGAGTACCCATTCTTTGGGTTGTCTTCATTCAGTTTCTTCTCAGATACCAGCTGACCTTGGGCAGTGAGGTCCTTGGTGTTGATCTTTATGTTGAAGATCATCTTAGGTCCTCTACATATGTTCAGCTTGATGCAACCCTTCTTGATGTTGATTACAGCTCCAACCACTGCTAGGAACGATCTTCCGAAGATTAATGGATCTTTAGGCTCCTCATCCATCTTCAGTACCACAAAGTCTGTGAGTATTGTTACATCCATGATCTTGATGGGTAAGCTCTCCAATATGCCAACAGGATGTCTAATTAATCTGTCTGCCATCTTCAGGTTTATGTGTGAGGTTTTAAAATCATCTAGTCCTAACCTTTCGGCAATGGACATAGGCAGAAGGTTGACTACAGCTCCCAGGTCACAAAGGCATTCATC
>OVBE01014293.1:0-12164 GCA_900406425.1 Iberis pinnata | reverse complement strand
GAAATATATATACAAAAACGAAAAAAAAATCCTCGTCAAAATACGGGTTTCCACAAAAGGACCATATAAGCTTAAGCATTTCTTCTGGAGAATTCTTAGAGGTAGCCTAGCTGTGGTTAATAGATTACAAGAAAGGGGTATGAAGGTGCATGACTGTTGCTTAATGTGTGAGGATGAGGAGACTATTAATCATCTTTTTTTCCTCTGCCCTTTTGCTAGATTGGTATGGGCTATGGCTAATATTCCACTCCTTGCAGATGGTTACAGCTCTTCAATTTATGAGAATATGCATCACTTATTCATGTTGATGAGAAACCGCAAGCTTATCGACGATGCTCAGTTAACCATTCCTTGGATTCTTTGGCAATAATGGAAAAATAGGAATAAAGCTCTTTTTGAAGGTGTGTTTCTTTCGGCACAAGAGTTACTCAGGATCGCTTCTTCTGGCAAATCCCAATGGTTTGCGGCGCAAAACAGAGATCCAGAACCTCCTACTCCGGTAGTGGTTCAGAGAGCTCGTTCCACTTGGCAGGCTCCTATGGAAAGGGAACTTAAGTGAAACATTAGTTTTGCTTGGTCTCAAACGCAAGCTAGATCGGGAGTGGCCTGGGTTCTAAGGGATCACACGGGCACAGTGATAGCACATAGTCGAAGATCCTACTCGGAGGTTCATACTCTTGTGGAAGCTAAATTTAGAAGTTGGGAATGGGCTTTAGAAAGCATGGCTAGCCTTCATCATCCAAGAGTGGTGTTTGCTTCCTCATCCATGGATACTATCAAAGCTCTCCATAATCCAAATGAATATCCATCATTGTTAGGTTTCCTTGCTCCGTTACTTCAATTGACAGTTAACAAGCCAAATTGGTGTATTCAAAAGGAAGAGAAAAACTGCAACTTAGGTGCATTTAAAATCGCGCAGAGTGTTATCAAGGAAGGGAGATTATCATCCTATGTGGCGGCTGAAGCCCCCATTTGGTTGAAAGATTTTTTTGTTAAGGAACAGTAGCAGCTGTTACAATCATAGAGAGTTGGTCTCTGTCTGTGAGCTAGTGTCGTTATGCTCTGTTTTGGTGCTCACTTTATGTTTCAGTTTCAATTTCTTCAGTTAAGCTCTCTTTGTGAACCTTTTATAACTAATATAATTCTTTTGCTGGGAAAAAAAAAAAGAACGAGAGAAAAGAAAAGTTGCCTTATTTTTTTTCTTCTTTTTCTTCCCAACCAATCAAAATTTGACACAAGGTTATAGTGAGTTTCTTAAATTTTTAAAACTAGAAGTCTAAAACCGATTCTGAGAATGTATTTTTAATTTTTATTTAAATTTGAGCTTTTTATTCTTTAGAGACCTATTTAAGAACTTCATTACATCTCAAAATGGAAATACTCTTATATTTTCAATTTATGTCATTTTAATCTTGAATTATTATTGACCGAACCAAATAAGACTTCAGATTAGTCAAACGTTACTTTCTTGTAACTATGTTAAACTCTCAATTAACATATATGTTTATATACTTACTTTCAAAATGAGAAGTTTTGATAAAAATACAATTCATCGCTCTTCTTCAGATTCGGCGAGGATCTTTCACATCTCCAACGATGGCGAGAGACTTCTTTGGTAAAATAAACTTTGTGTTCACTTGACAATGAGGATTTCATATGGGAGATGATTGTTGGATAAGGCCTTTGGCCTCGCTAGAAGGGCCCAGAAGATGTGAGAGTTAGCCAAAGGCCCAACAAGAGGCCCATGACGAAGTCAACAGTCCGGCGTCGAGCCGATCTATCAGCCTAGAGACCTAACCGTCGAACATGAACATAAGACCTACGCGCCGAACACCGATCATGAATAGTGAGCCTATAAATCCTACCGCCGATTCCACTAACCGTCCTGCATAAACGAATCCCGTTATACTATAAAAAGGGATCAGAGACTCGAAGAAGAGGAGGTTGGTCTGAGTAAAGAAATATGAGAGAAGTTAAAGAGAGGGAGATAAAATATATTTGAGCTCGTCTGAACTGTGGACGAACTCAAACCCATCTTGTAAGAACCTGAGTTATTGGGAAGTATAACCCTTAACCCAACAATTGGCGACTCCGCTGGGGACAAGATTCGACGAAATCAATGACATGACAAACCCTATCCTCGGAGACGACTACGTTCAGGTTGTTGACGAAACCCATCTCGAAGAGCATAACACTAGAGCCGGCGACCAGCAAACGCCAGTCAGACCCCAAAACAGGATCGGAAGAGCGGCGACCCAAGAAGAGACGAACCAAACTCTGTTGTGTCGTCTGGAAAGCCAAGAGAAGGGATCCAGGCAACTAAAAAGCAAATTCGAAGCGATAATGACGAAAAGTTTGCGAAGAGCCGAGCTGGAAAATCTGAACAGAAATCTCTTCGAATTCACTGAAACGGAGGCACCAACATCAAACGACCAATCCACGCGCGAAGCAAACCTTCAGCACGAGTCGTCACGTCGCGGTGTCCAAGCTGATCAAAACGAGGAGATAAAGATGCTCAAGGCCCAACTAAAAGAGATGAGCTCACTGGTACACAGGGAAACCAGCTCGGCACCTGAGATCGAGAGGGTCGTCGAGGAGACCCAAAGAACCACGTTCACCCAAAGGATAACAGAGACCAAGATTAAGCATACGATCAAGATCAAGTTCCCAACTTTCAAGGGAAATGCTGACCCAACGCATTATATTACTGCCTTCACCATCGTAATGGGACGAGCCCAGTTCAGCGACGAGGAACGAGATGCGGGTTTGTGTCAACTATTCGTCAAAAATTTTGGGGAGCCGCGCTCTCTTGGTTCTCCCACCTTGAAGCAAGATCAATCGATACCTTCCAACAATTGTCAACCGCATTCGTAAAAAATTACTCCATGTTCATGGAGAAATGAGCATCAACCATCGACCTATGGTCATTGACTCGGGGCCAACGAGAGCCGCTACAAACTTTTATCGAGCGATATAAAGAAGTAGTATCCAAAGTCACAATATCCAATGAAGCCACGATCGCCGCCCTCCGGAATGCCTTGTGGTATGAATCAAGGTTCATAGAGGAACTCTTTCTCAACCAACCGCAGACACTCGAAGACACACTCCACAGGGCTAATAGATTTATCGAAATGGAGGAACATAGGGAAACGATAGTCCGGAAACACGCGAAAACTCAAGTTACGAAGGAGAAAGAAGAAAACGTCGAGCCGAGGTATATTTACGAGGGGCAAGCAAAACTCGACAAGGGGAGAAGCAACCGACCTACCTCATCGACGAGAGAAAAACCAATACTTATCAAAATAGAGACGACGATTGAAACGCCTACTGCAGCTTCCACAATCGACTAGGCCACATTACTGATGAATGTCGACACCTAAAAGAAATGCTCCTCAAGAAATACAACGACGATAAAGGGCCAGAAAGCAGAACGAGGAACGTGTGGAGGCGCACAGATTAGCCCCAGCATAGGAGCCAGAGAGAACGATCGCAGGTCTTCTGACCAAATCAGACGCGTACCGAATGCACCGGGCTAGAAAGACAGATAGTCGAAACCGATATGGAACCACCGCATCGGCAACCAGATAACAGACGAGACAACGCCCCATTGCGGCGTAGGAGAATCAATGTCATCATGAACATGATGCAACACTGCGACCACTCCTTATGGGGAAGTAAGTCCAAGCAGTTGGTCCTTGGAACATGCGCCGGCCCGTCCAATGCCTTGACACATAATCCTATGACCTTCACGAGTAATGACGCATCAAACATCATGAGCCCCCACAACGATTTCCTCGTGGTGGGAGGTGACAAAGATATTGATCGACACGGGCAGCTCGGTCGATATCTTGTTCAAAAGCACATTACGAAAGATGGAAATCCCCAAAGATGAGGTCAAAAGAACAACACAAATGCTAGCTGGCTTCGGCGGCAATACAGTGGAAACTATCGGCACCATCAAACTACCGGTCCATGTTAGGGGACGCGACACAATGATGAAATTCCAAGTGGTCGACGGATACCCAATATTCAATGCGATACTTGGTACGTTATGGCTGTGCGCCACCCAGGCGGAAATATCAATCCATAGTCAATGCATTAAATTGCCGACCCCAAGTGGAGTCATGACCCTCAGGGGTAATCAACGAGCAGCCCGAACATGTTTCATAGCCGAGCATAAAGCCCGGAAAAGCTCGAAATTATAACAGCTACAGCTGGGGAGCTCGAAACGACCAGACCTTCCCGCCAAAAAAGCAAAGCTGGTATGCGAACAAATCAACCAGGTCGCGATAGACGACGACCATGATGAGAGACGCGTAGGAGTCGAACGTGACCTCGACCAGAAAATACGAAACAAGCTCATCGTTTTCATAGAAGAAAATGCCTTAGTCTTCGCCTGGTCCATGGAATCTATGAAAGGCATCAATCCCAAGATCACATGCCATGAGCCAACGTCGATCCCACCTTCAAACCAATCAAATAGAAAAGGCAGAAACTCGGACCAGAAATAACTCAGGTCGTCAACGAAGAAGTGGAAAAATTTCTCAGCATCGGATCCATAACCGAGGTGAAGTAGCCTGAGTGGTTGGCCAACCCCGTCGTAGTAAAAAAGAAAAAACGGTAAGTGGAGGGTGTGCATTGACTTTACCGATCTAAACAAGGCGTGCCCGAAAGATAGTTATCATCTGCCCCATATCTATAGGCTCGTCAAGGCGACCACGGGAAATGAACTGCTCTCGTTTATGGATGCATTCTCCGGTTACAACCAGATCATGATGCACCCCGACGACAGGGAAAAAACCGCCTTCATCACCGACCAAGGCACTTTCTGCTACAAAGTAATGCCCTTCGGGCTCAAGAATGCCGGGGTGACCTACCAGCGATTAGTTAACCTAATGTTCTTCAACTTCCTTGGGACTACCATGGAGGTATATATCGACAATATGTTGGTCAAATCTCGGCTCGCCATCGACCACATGTATAATCTGCGCTCCTGCTTTGCTGTCCTGAAACACTACGGTATGAAGTTGAACCCCACTAAATGCACCTTTGGGGTTACCTCAGGAGAATTCGTCGGTTACATCGTCACTCAGCGGGGGATAGAAGCAAATCCCAAGCAGATCGCAGCAATATTCGAACTACCGTCCCTGAAAAGTACAAGGGAAGTGCAGAGACTAACCGGAAGGATCACCGCCCTCAACATATTTATCTCCAGGTCGACCGATAGGTGCCTGCCGTTCTACCAACTGCTAAGGGGAAACAAAAGATTCGAGTGGGATGAGAGATATGAGACCGCATTCAACGAGCTTAAGAGGTACCTATCTACACCACCCATCCTAGCCAAACCTAAATATGGCAAAATGCTACTCTTCTACATAGTCGTCTCGTCGACAGCCATAAGCAGGGTGCTCGTGAGAGAAGACCGAGGCGAACAAAAACTAATATTGTACAACAGCAAAACGCTGGACGAGGCAGAGATACGCTATCCAACGCTTGAAAAAATCGCCTATGCAGTCGTCGTTTCTTCGAGGAAACTACGTCCTTACTTCCAATCACATACCATCGTCGTGCTCACGGCCCAACCCCTAAGAAGGATCTTGCATAGCCCTAGCCAGTCAGGCAGGATGGCCAGGTGGGCAATCGAGCTCAGTGAGTACGATATCGATTTCAAGGGACGGACAAACGCCAAATCCCAAGTTTTAGCCAACTTCATCATCGAGCTCCCCCCCAAGCTCCTAACAAGCAAAGAAGTGCCTCAAATCTGGTCTTTCCACGTCGACAGATCATCCTGCTCTGGAGGTATCGGCATCAGGATCATACTAGAATTTCCCACCAGAGAAATCCTCGAACAGTCGTTCCGCCTCGGCTTTCATGCCTCAAACAAAAAAGCCGAGTACGAAGCAATAATCTCCGGGCTGGAGTTAGCAATCAAATCGGAGCAAAACAAGTCAACACTTACTATGACTTGTAACTTGTGGCCAGCCAATTCTCAAGAGACTACGAAGCTAAAAGCGAAAGGATGGACGCTTATCTAAGAGTGGTGCAGGGACTAGTGCGAAGCATCGATCATGAGATCGTAAAATTAACTCGCAACAAAAAAAAGTAGCAGACGCACTGGCCACAATAGCTTCATCGTCCGACACCCAACTCCGACGAACCATTTCTGTGGAAGAAATCAGCAAACCTAGCATCTCTATGACGCACATCCATTTTATCGACAATCCTGAAATCACCAAAGACAACTTCGAAAATGGTGCCGACCTCGAACCACCTCCAACAGACTAGAGAGACGAGATCAAGTTGTATATCTCAGACGGAACCGTCCCAGAAGATAAGTGGGCAGCATGTCGGTTAAAAGCAAAAGTTGCACATTACATTATGCTCGACGATCAATTGATGTGGCAAGATTTAACTAGGACACTATTAACCTGCTTGAGAACGGAAAAAGCCGCACGAGTAATGACCGAGATGTATGACGGAGCCGGAGGGAACCACACCAACGGTCGGGCCTTAGCCCTTAAAATAAAAAAGCATGGTTACTATTGGCCCACGATGATCGCCGATTACCATAAATATGCACTCAAATGCGACCAATGCCAACGACATACACCCACCAGCCATCAACCGACCGAGCTGCTAAGAACATCCGCCTCGCTTTATCCATTCATGTGCTGGGCAATGGACATCGTCGGCCCGATGCCCGCATCAAGAGGCAGAAGATTCTTTCTCGTCATGACATATTATTTCACCAAATGGGTAGAGGCTACAGCCTTCACAAAGATCACGGGCTCTCCTACAAAATTATCACGGATAACGGCACACAGTTCTGGTTTAAACTCAAAAACTTTTGCACCAAGTGGAAGATCCGCCTAAGTCACTCAACGCCAAGATACCCGCAAGGCAATGGTCAAGCCGAGACCACAAACAAAACCATCATAGACGGCCTCAAAAAAACAACTGGAGAAAAAGAAGGGATTATGGGCCGACGAGCTCGACGGCGTCATCTGGTCTCACCGAATAACCCTCCACTGAGCAATGAACAAAACGCCAATCTGCATGGACCATAGTGTCGAAGCCATGGTCTCAGCAGAAGAGAATGTATATAGCCTCCGACGACTTAAAATGCCCTTATATGATAACCTCAACAATGTCATGCTCGAAGACAGACTCAAAGAAACAGAGGAACAACAGGACCAGGCCCTACTACGGATCCAAAACTACTAGCAAGCTGCGGCAAGGTACTACAACAAGAACGTCCGCGTACGAATATTTTCTGAAGGTGACCTCGTCCTCAGACACATCTTCGAGAACACCAAGGAATATCGCGCAGGAAAGCTAGGCATCAAATGGGAAGGCCCATACCAAATCATGAAGACCATCAAACCTGGAGTTTACCAACTCGCTGACCTGGAAGGCACGATGCAGCCACACTCATGGAATGCCCGCCACCTCAAGCGCTTCTTTTATTGATATGCAAGTACTTGTAACATGACTGTAACATGAACTACGAACAGTTTGATCCCTCTATAATGGGTACGTAGGCAGTCCGAAAGGGCACAATTGCAATAAAAGGAGTTGATATACACTTGGTTTCGACAAAACCACCTTTCAGCAGATCCCAATCTCGCACCATTAAGCCGAGCCCAGTCTCGCACCTTTGAGCCGAGCCCAGTCTTGCACCTTTAAGATGAGCCCAGTCTCGCACCTTTAATCAGAGCCCAGTCTCGCACCTTTAAGCCGAGCCCAGTCTCGCACCTTTAAGCCGAGCCAGTCTTGCATCTTTAAGTCGAGCCCAAGACTGCACCTAAGGCATGTCATGCCCCCGCATCCTGAACGGAAATTTCGCATTAAAGGAAATTGAAAGAAGCAGATTGATGACTTGAAAAACTATTTCATTTAAATTAAAATGGAGGATCGTCCATTACTCCAAGTACAAAAGAGCAACAACAACAAAAAGCAAAAATCTACAATAAATTCTAAGGTTCAACCGGGGGCACCGAAGAACTGGACGGATTGGCCCCACCCGAGAGGACAGGCGAAATAGGAATCTCGTCTGAACGAGGCGCACAAGGTTTCAAACGACTCCCCAGATCCTCCTCGGTCAGCTCGGTGACCAAAATCTTCTTCCTCTGCGCTATCACCTTAGCAGCCTCCTCTGAAATTGTGTCAACCAGCTTCTTCGGGACAGTCCTGCCAAATTCCTCCACCATGGAAAGAAGAATCCTCGACCTAGTAAAAATGGATACTTCCCTATCCAAGTCTTCTACATCTTGCGTCTCGTCTATGTGACGCCTGATATTTGCTAAACGATCCCCATGTTCCTCGACCAGAGCCTTCCGAGCCTTCTCAACCTTAGCAGCAACCGCCCCTTCAAAACTTGCCTTGAGACGAGCCGACTCTTCAGTAACTTTGTTTAGCTCACCCTGGAGAGTATCTTTCTCCTCCTTCAACCTATCAGCCTCAACTTTGAAACTCTCAACGTCGTCCGAAAGACCCTTCACCTGCTCATTCGACATCTCCACCAGCTCAGTGGACCATTCGACCTGCTTATTAAGAGTGGCTTGAAGCTCATCCAAAACCTTGACCTTATCCCTTTCCTCCGCAAGGGCATCACGAAACCTATTCCCATAGGCCGTGATGCCTTCCAGAGCGTCCTTAGCTTTCTCCATCTTCAACTTGAAGTATTTGATCATATGATTCACCAAGGCACCAGTCTGCCCAAAGAAAAACACAGACGTCAACATTACTGATCAGGAAAGCAGGACCAACAGAACGGCATACCTCTAAATATGAACTGGCGAAGTCGTTAAAAACTTGAGGCATCACATAATCCATGGTGAAAGTGCCTCGAGTAATCAAGCGACGAACGAGATCCCCGCTAGCTTCATGATCAGCGTAAATGTCAAACACATTATCGTAATGAAAATCAAAGGGGACTGGCGGACAACCATCTCTGTGTACCCCTATTGAGCCTTCACCGACGAGCATCAATTGATTCTCGCCAGTCCCAGTGTTAGGAACCTCATTCCTCACCTTGACCTCGTTCGTCTGGACCGCCACCCTTTTAAACGCACGAATTTGCGCCCTCAACTCGTCCGCCGCTGTTTTCTTCTTTTTCGTAGGGAGCTCGGAAAGGGGCTGTTTTTGAGGCTGGATCGCCGCCTCGAACGTGGCCTTCTCTTCAAAAACCTACTCGGCCAGATTCATCTTGGCGCCTTTTCAGCTTATTATTCGTCATGCTTGACGTCCCCTTGACCTCGTTGATTACCTTATCTGATCCTTTTTTGGCCCATGCGTCTACCCTACCATATTCCCTCCTACCGTCAGCTTCAGCCTTCTTCTTCAAAGCTTTCTCCCGCAAGTCATTTATAAAAGATGCATTCATCGCCCTTTGTCTTGGGAAGGGGTAGCGATCCCACTCAACTACAAGGAAGCGACGACCTCATTTTAGAAATCAGAACAAGTACATGGTGAGAAATCAAAACTTACTTCGAGAAATACGAGCTAGACTTCTCCGAACCCAATCTAAATCTAGATCCTCCCACGCAAGGATCCCTCTCCTCTCAATCTCTTTCACGTTCCAAAATAAGTTCGGCAGATAAGCCTTCAGATTCAGCAGTTTGACTGCAAAACAAAAGGAAAGTGAGAACGGTTAGGAGCAAAGCCAACAGAAGAAAAGAATCTACCGATGCGGAGATTTCATGGTCTGGAATGGTCGTAATTGCAGGTTGGCACTGATGCTTCATTCACTTTAACAAAGAACCATCTACATTTCTAGTTGTAGATTTTCTACGTAACCCCGGTCAGAAACTTAAATGGAGGTTTATTCACGTAGAAAAGGTCGGTATCGACGCTGACCATCGACTTTCCCAGGTAACTTGTTTATCCTGGTTATCTCCTCGAAGAATTTACCGCATACCTCTAGTCCTAGCTCGACAGCCAGGATTAAAACTCCAACCAGGTTCCTGATCGAGGCGGTCGAATGCTGAGAGATGGTCATCTCCCTCTTAGCACAGTAAACAATGAACAACTTCGGTAGCGGGAACTACAGATGAGCGTCCCGAAAATAATCCTCGAAGATGGAAAAATACCCAGTTGGAGAATCCCGTGGTCGTTCATGAGAGGCTGGAACCCTAAACTGAAGGTTCGGATCCGAGAAGCCGCAGGACCGAGAAAGAGCCTCGAGCCTAGCTTCGGTCATCGATGACAAAGATATCCTGGTGATTATATCTACGTTTTTGATACGAGACGAATTTTCTACGATGCCAGCCTCAAAACTCTCAGCGCCAACATCAGCCTCGTCGTTACCCGAAGCACTCAGATCAATCCTTCTCGACGCCAGGAAATCGGCCCTCGCGTCTAAAGGAACCATATCAGGCAACCCCATTGCGGCCGAGCTCGAGGAACATCTCTCCATTGGAAGTTCGACGACCATCACGATGGTTGGATTTGGAGTATCAGCCTTGCGGTCTAGAGTGTTGCCGACCTCATGGTCCGAAGTTTCATCGACCTTGCGATTTGAAGTCTCGTTGATCTCATGATCCAAAAATTCCTCTCGAAATCGCCTCGACAAATAACATCTGCCCGAGCTCTGCTCCTCGTCCGAAGAGGAGCTCGTCGAAGTGCTCTCCGAACCCAAATCAAGTGGGTTGACCCCAGATGAACGGATCGAACGTACCAACAACGGAGGATGCCTCTCGCCGTCGCGATTTGAAGACCGGTGTAACGGAAGTTCCATTGAAAGATTTTTAAAAAAGGGAAGAGGAGAGAGAACTTTACCTTGAGAGAGAGAGAGAGAGAGAGAGCGACAACAGAGATTTCGGTAAAAATGGGGGCTTATATAAGCGACGGGCTACCGGGAATGTAACGGTCGACTCAAGGCTTGTAAAAGACTCTTCGATTCTCGTCCCATTACAATTATTACCTACAAACTAGGCATGTCGGGAAGACGAACCGGCTAAACTTTCAAATCTTTTGCACCCAATCAGATCGGTCCGACAGACGACGTGAAACCAACCTCGTCTGCTCTGGGGGGGACATACTGTTGGATAAGGCCTCTGGCCTCGTCAGAAGGGCCCAGAAGATGTGAGAGTTAGCCAAAAGCCCAACAAGAAGCTCAACAAGAGGCCTATGACGAAGTCAACAGTCCGGCGCCGAGCTGATCTGTCAACCTAGAGACCTAACCGCCGAACGTGAACAGAAGACCTACGCGCCGAAGCGCCGATCATGAATAGTGAGCCTACAAACCCTACCGCCGATTCCACCAACCGCCTTGTATAAACGGATCCCGTTATACTATGGAAAGGGATCGGAGACTCGAAGAAGAGGAGGTTGGTCTGAGCAAAAAAATAGGAGAGAAGTTAGAGAGAGAGATAAAATATATTTGAGCTCGTCTGAACTGTGGACGAACTCAAACCCATCTTGTAAGAACCTGAGTTATTGGGAAATATAACTCTTAACCCAACAACGATGATTTAGTGACATTTTATAATCTCATATTTTAAAACTAATCTAGCTAGAATAAATTGACTCAATGTGAATACATAATTTATGTATTCATCTTTTTCTTTGTATCGAGTATCATATCATTTTAATCACTAGACAACACAAGAATCCGTGAGATGTTTCTCTCGTCTTGTCACCTTTGTTGTAAGGTTCAAACGCATTTATAACCATCCATAGAGAGGATATGATTCTTTTTTCTTGTTTTTGCTACTTTTTCTCTATTACATGTAAATAAGATAGAGAACTTCCACTTCTCTCACATAGTTGCACCATCATGGATTCCACTAAACAATATACTAAGAATAACTATATCTTGGTTTATAAACAAAAACATACTTACCTCAGTTAATTCAGAATTTCATCAGAAGCATAAACTTAGAAATGGCGATAACGTGTGTCCAATAGATGAACTTTTGTCTAACATTTACAGTCAAACTCCATATGGTTCTATCCAATTTTCAGGGCATTTACAATTCGATCAAGCTTAATCTACTCGTAAATTCAAACATCTCTATTAATCAAATTTAAAAACACAGTGTTCGATATAACCAGTGTCGGTAGAGTACGTCCAAGACGTCGTTTGTTAATTGTATTGTGCTTTTTGATAAGCTGAGCTTAGCTCAAGAATCAAAGAAACGAAGAAAGAATCATGAAGAAAG
>OVBE01014292.1:0-12164 GCA_900406425.1 Iberis pinnata | reverse complement strand
TCAAATTGGTATGTTGTAATGAGAGCACCGCCTAGAGGATATCTTGAGTTAGAAACATAGTAGGATTTAGTAGGGGCACCATTGCCTATCGAAGAAATAGATGATGGAGAAAGTGAAGATGCTGATGATGGTAGTATATATGTTAGGAATGATTGTGAAGGGTTATTGGTAGTAGATTGAAATAGTCTTGGTGATGTTTGATAGGTTTTAAGGTTTTCATTGTTTGATTCCTTACATTATGAAAATGCTACTCTTTTGTAAACATCGAAATGTTTTATGGATATAATAAAATTATTTAATTTTTATTTGACCAATAATAACACAAATGGTTTGCTATCTTTCTAAAAAATACGGCTATAGATGCAATCCAATTATAATACAAACCCAATGCTATTGAATATAAAATACTAAAGCTATTATTAAAAACCTTTAATAACAAATATACGCCGCTATTATTAAATTAAACAATTGCATATTGAACAACGCTATCGTAAATTCAATAATTATAGCAAACATTAAATTCGCTATCTAAAGTGTCCGACCTATAATGACAGGCGCTGTCAGAGCGTTTAATAAACCGCTACGCTATCCTACGATAGCATTTTTCGAACACTAAGGAAAGCCATATTTCTTGTAGTGACTCCATTCTATTTCAGAACATCTTCCACAATTCATTTGACACTCATCAATCTTCCGCAGTCCATCCAGTTTCTTTCCAGCCTTTCAAAGTGTGTTATGTCCTCAGGAGAATCATATCAATAATACTCTGTAATACTCATAAATACTTAAAATATGCAAACCAGTTTTAAACAAGTGATAACAACATTAAAAAGACAAGTGATAGCAACGTAAAAAATAGTAAAAAATTGTTTACTAGTCCACCAGCTCCATGACTTACTCTTTTAATCTTCACATCCTTTCGACCATTGCTTGTGCTCATTTTTGCAACTATTTTGATTTCTCCTCAACCACATTTCTTAACTGTGTAACCTCTTCTTCTACTCCATGTTTTTAATACTTTTGGCAGTGCAAGCTATCATCTTGCACATGTATTATCAATAATTGAAGCAAGTCATTTTTATGCATCAATGTAACAATATGTAACACAATGTAATATCTTGGTAACACTGTCACCTACTAACCTTACAATCTTTGCAAGTGAAGTATCGTTCTTTGAAATTGGGTTCACTAGTGTTCTCCAAAATTATTGAACTACCGCAAACTTTTTTTGAAATCCCGAGGTCACTATTGGCTACGAAATAAAATTTCTCAATATACCTCTAGTTCTTCTTTGAATTACTATAGTATGGATCAGAGGGAGGTTAGAAGAGAGAGAAGATGGACGAGAGAAATGATAGAGAGTAATGAGAGAATAATGAAAGAGAGGAAAAAAATGAGAGGGAAAGAATTGGTGGAAGAATGATGAGAGAGAAAATAGGCATGAGAGAGAGAGAGAAATAAGAGAATAATGAAATGAGGAAAAAAATTGAGAGAATAACGAAATGGAAAAAAATTGGAGAGAAAAAGTGATGGAAAAAGAAGGGAGAGAAAAAAAAGAGGGAATGAAAATATTTTTTTGGAAAATGTTAAAAATAAAACATAGATTTTGTTTTAAATTTTGAAAAAGAAATAAATTATAATAATTAGTGAAAAGAATTGTTTTACACTTTTTCTTGTTTTGAATTGAGAAATGTGTTTAAATTCGGTAAAAACGAGTTAAAATATTATTTATTACATAGTATTTTCTAGCTTTCCAATGTAACAATATATAACACTGTGTAATACTTATGTAACACTGACAACTTGTAACTTTAAAATTTCTGCAAGTGAAGTATCACTTTCCCAAATTGGATTCGTTAGTGTTATCTAAATTTATTGAGTTACCGCATGGACATTTGTATGAAATCCAGATGTCAGTATCGGCTACGAAATAAAGTTGGTCAATGTACCTCTTGTTTTTCTTTAAATCACTAAATTATGGATCCATTGAGAAAAGTTGGACGAGAGAAATGATAAGAGTAATGAGAGAATAATGAAATGGAAGAAAAAAAATGAGAGGAAAAAAATTGGTAAAAGAGTGATGAGGGGAGAATTGGGTTGAGAGAAAAATAAGAGAATAACGAAAGGAAGAAAAAAAATTGAAAATATAATGAAAGGGAGGTAAGTTAAGAGGAAAAAAGCGGAGGAAACTAAGGGAAAACTAAAGGGGGAAATATGAGGAATGGAAAAAAAATTAGAATTTTTTTTTTTGTCGACGACTATAATTATATTAGAGAAGAAGAAACCCATAAAAGGGTATATACATTTCCACATAAGGGAAATTATAGATTTTTTATAGGGTAGTTGACTTCTTCAAGAGGTGGACAGACATTTCTAAGTGGAGTTTGATATATCCCTTAGAAGGGATTACTAAGACTTTTATTCTAACAAGGTTAGAATAAACTGCCAAATGCCCGGAATTTCGGTGATAACCGTCACGGAACATGAACATAGGATGCATGATTCTTGAGGGTGAATCTCCTACTCTTAATATAACATAGTTGACGACATATACCAAAACACCAAAAGAAAATGTACAACTAAAACATACAACAAAATAACTAAAATTGACCATATAAAAAGTGAACAGACTGTAAAATAGAAAAATGTAACGTGACCTTAACATAGTCACAATCGTCCTTTTCCCAAAAGCTTCAAGGATCATTCGCCGCCACAAAATTATAACACCCAGTCCGGAGAGATGGTCGAAGACAGCAACCTCATACGTGAATAACCAGATCTTTCGAGACAAGAACCGACACCTTTGTTCCACACCACTAGTCACATATAAGTTACCCTCCTGACACCATGAGGTGAGCCAATGAACCCTTATCCAGTAAAACACCTAGACTACAATAGACCCGTCATAAACCCATCCTTTCCTTAAGCCCTTGCTCGAGATCTGTGACATGCATCTAGTAGGATGGCAAATCCACCATACTGTTTGTCCTGTTACACCACAAAAACCATGAAACCCGGCGGGAACTTGGCTTGCATGCACCTGCGTCTGAGAAGAACGGCTGGCAGGAGAAGATCGGCCACCGGATAGGAGTATCAGACAAAATCCGACCACCCAAAGTAGAGAAGTGTAATCGAATGCTAGAAAGAAGATGAAGAGACAAAACCACTTGATGCAAAAGGAAGAAACAAAAACTTTTTATTATATGTATATAAATAAACGCTTAGTGCCGGCAAGAGACCGGACACTGGCGGCCAAAAAAAAACGCGGATAACTTTAGAGAGAATTAGTAGAGAGATTTTTGTTAGAGGGAGAGAGGAGTTTTTACCTTATATAAAAATTAAAAATAAAAGTTATAATAACTGGTTAAAAATTGTATTACAGTTTTTTCCTAGTTTTGAATTGAGAAGTTCATTTAAATTTCATAAAAACAAGTCAAATTTTTTTATTTATTACACATTCTTTCTTAGTTTTCTAGTGTTACCTAATTGTTCACTGTTTACTTTTTGATGATTTGATTAGTATTATCGTATGATAACTTATAAATTACTATTTTACTTATTATATATTATTATATAAACAAGAACGTGTTTAATGTGAATGCGAGACATAAATAATATTATAATTTTAAGACCGAGACATATTTTTTGTTAATTAAAGTTATGATATGTGTCAACGTATTAGTTTAAACTAATGAAAACTTTCTTATTGTTAGTTTACTACTTTTCTAAAATACTAATAACAAAGAAAGAAATAGATGTTGTTCTTTTAAGTGGAAATTACATAATAGAAAAAATATTGGTTTTATAATATAAAAATTAATTATAGGATTAAAGTAAAAAAATATACAATGTATAAAACGTTAGTAATATAAAATTTGAAGAGTAATATATATATATATATATACACATTATATGTTTATTTAAGATTAAAAAATGCAAAATATTACTTAATATTAATTTTAACGATTTTTATAACAAAAAATAGAGATACAAATAAATAAATAAAATTATAAGGTTAAATAATCGAATGTAAAGGAGATTAACAATATAAACTTTGAAGAGTAAGTAAATATATAAACGTTTTATCTTTGTTTAAAAATATAAAATTGTAACAGATGTTGATACTAGTTTTAATGAAAGCGAATTTTATCATGATTATTATATTGGTATAAATTATTTTGGTAAATTTTTGTTATTGTATATTAAAAATTTATGTTGTTATCTCAAGTTCCAACTTGTCCAACTTTAAATTTACACATTTTAACTTGCATTATCATATATTTATAGTATATGAAATATTAAATTCATTATCATATATTTATAATATATGAAATATTAAATTTATTTATCAAAAGGAGTTGTATGATATGTACAGTGAGTCATGAAGTAAAGTTGGTAACTAATAAAATGAAGATCTCATTTCATGAAGATAAAGATCAATATTAAGTTTGGTACAATTAGACCAAAACTTCAGAAAAGCCAAAGAGTTACATGAAAAGGTGAAAGGAAAGTTACCGAAAACCATGCGGAGTATACTAAACGTGAAACCAGTCCGGATCGGAAAATCTGCGCATGGTTCATCAGAACCATGCACACAAGTTTCAGTAGCAGTACCATTGACCATAACGGATGGTCTACCTATGAAACCAAGAGCCTTGGACTACCTAAGGGAGATAAAGATATGAGAAGAAGAAGCAAAGTTAGACCGGTAATTTTAGACGAGTATCTCACAGAAAGAGGTTTTGCGCATAGGTTATGAAAACCATGCACATAATTCAAAGAGGAGGACACTCGGCCTTAACTAACGATCTATTGGTGAAACTTGGTGATTCTGGTACACCTAAGGAGGACAAAGGTTTAACGAAAAGAAATAGAGTAAGATCAGACAGTTTGGACGAGTGGCCTGAAGAAAAAAAATTATGCGCATGGTCCATGAAGCCATGCGAGAAAACTGCCGAAGGATATTAAAAGTGGGACTCTCGGCCAAAAGGGAATATCATATGTCTGGAACGCATCCTACACATAAAAGACAAAGGAATGAAGGTTCTAGAAGAAAGGATATAGCCAATGAAGAGAATTTGGCCGAGAGGCCACATTTCTGTCTAGATACACGCATGGTCCCTCGGGTACGGACCGTACAAGCGGTTTTGCAAACAGATGCTTTATGCCTTTACGAGCAAATTTAAATTTTTCATCTTTTGTAATGTTTCTTTTACCATTTTAGGGCGATTCATAGATGTTTAAGGATCCTCATTATATCCGCTACTCTAATGTTTAAGTTGGGAGAAAATAATCCATCTTCAATATACTTTCAAACTCTCTCAATACTCTTAGTCTTGCATTCTCTCATTCTCCACATTCTCAAACTATTCTCAAACACTCTCTTCATTCTTCATGAGATAATCTCTCAAATTCTCAACAAACCTCAACATGATATCAGAGCACAAACTCCTTAACCTTACAAGCTTTTGCGTTTATGACTTATTTGGTTTAGTTTCTTGTTTTTAAACAACTTTCAAATGTTTTAATCGGTAAAAATAGTTTCGGGATTTTGTTCAAATTGGATTTTTATGAGTTTGAAGCTTAAAGCTTCAATATTTAAATGCTTTAGTTGGGTAGAAAATGTTTTAAAACCTGTTTTGAAGCAAAATCTTTGATGTTTTAAGATTCGGTTTTAAGGTGAAAAGGGAAGAGAACCATGATAACTTTGTTCCTAGTGAACATAAGCTCATGATGAATCCGAATCCCTAAGGGAGGAGAACCAAGTTCTTTGAAACTTGATGAATCTATCTCTCTCTTAAGTTATTAAAGGGTAGAGAACCATAAAAGCTTTGTTCTTAATGAACCTAAGTCATGATGAATCAGAAACCCTAAGGGACAAAAACCCTTATCTAAAATCCAAGAAAGCACTATGATCTCTTTGCTTTTATAAGCGTAAGAGTCATAAGGATCTTTTTTGTTAAAGTGATCCTTGCTCTCTTTGTTATATATATATATATATATATATAGAGAGAGAGAGAACATAAGAGATCATGATGAATCCGAACGATCAAAGGAGGAGAACCATGATTCCGTACTCTTATGAGTATGAGAACATGTTGGATCCAAACTTCTTAAGGCACCAAAAACCCTTGTTTTCTATAAGATTGGAACTATGCCTTCATTACTTCCATAAGTTTAAGAAGTATATTGAATCCATTTTGCCTAAAGGAAGAGAACCATACTCTTTGTGTTTATACACTAAAGAGTACGTTGAATCCAATTTCCTCTTTAAAGAGAACCTGAACACCTCACTCCCATGAGTGTTAGTGCCATGTTGAACCCAAAATAAGAATGAACCCAAAAAATCAAAGGAGAACAATTGAAATAATGATGAATCTGACTTGGTTTTGAGAACATTTTCAAGTTTCAAAACAAAGGCAATGACCAAGAACATTGTGGGCCTTAAGGGAGAGTGAACCAAGGTACTTTGATGTAACTTGTTGAATCCAAGATCCTTCTTTTAATTGGGTTTTTCAAAAACTCTTAGAGGTTTAGCCTTAGATTTTCTCAAATTTCTTTTATTAAGATGATCCGAGACGAGTTAGGCCAAGTTACTCTTTGGACCATACTTCAGTCTCAGCCATACTCAAATTGACTAAAGTTGATTAAGCTTTAATTAGTCAAGCACTAGCCAAGTTACTCTTCGGCTTGTGTTGACTTGTTGATTAAACCGAGTCAAGATGAAGTCAAGTTACTCTTAGACTTTAGTCTTAGTCTCAAGTGTTTGAAAGAATGAGCCAAGTGGCTCGGTTGAAATAATCCAGCCAAGTTTCTCTTCGGCTGACCTTAACAATATGATATAGAATCTTGGTTAAAGAATTCTTGATCTAGTCATATTGAACCAAGTTGAAAAAGGAGATTGAGCTATGACCAAGTTACTCTTCGATCTTAGTCTCAACCAAAAATCAAAACTTTATGCCAAGTTACTCTTTGGCTAAAGGAGAACCGAGCCAAGATAAGGTCAAATTATTTTTTTTGGAACTCACCTATCTCGGTCAAGTTGTATACACCATCCTAAAACATGGCCTAAAAGTTGTTGAAAACAATGCACCAAGAATTTCCCTTAAATGGTAAGACCGAGACCAAGCTTTGACCAAGTTACTCTTCAGCCTTAGACTGCGTCTCGGCAAATTCAATACCCTTGGCCAAGTTTCTCTTTGGCCAAGAAGAATAAGAGACAATTCTCTAAAGTTGATCTTGGTCTTGTGTTCAAAGCCTAAGTCCTGACCAAAAGTTTTCTTGGCTTATGACTTAAACCTGGGTCCTCTTAAAACTCCCAGGTCCATTGTGGCCATTTCAAAATCTATTTCAAACCATAGTGTGAGAGCCAAGGATAAGAAAGAGCAAAACTCTTTGGTCCTTGATGAATCCAAACACTTGGATTTTGTTTTCTAATGTGTGAGAATCAAAGATGATAAAGGATGATTCCTTTGGTCTTTGATGAATCCAAAACACTTAGAAAATATTTCAAAATCATCCTTGTTATGTTGTAGGTTGAGAGCCTTGAACCAAGCTCATGATGAATCCAAAACCCTCACATAACACTTTGGATATGATTCATGGTCAACCATGATGATCCATTAAATCTTTTATAAGTTTTATAAAATGGACTAACTAATTTGATATTATTCTGTGTAGGAATCTTTAGAGTGAGGGGGAGTTTCATCAAGGTTCACCAATCTCATCCTCACAAAAGCCTAAGTGGTCGAATCGTATCAAAATGGCTAAGGACCAGAATTCTTAACTCAAACTTCTTTATGTTAAGCTTTGCGCATGATTATTTTAAATATCCTTATATTCAAGCTCATAAACTCTTTGATCCAAAGATGCTTCCTCAAGTTCTAGTTTAGTGCTGGTCAGGATCATATCATCCTCTCCCACTTCAAAAAGATTTGTCCGCAAATCTGATTTACCTGCAAAACAAAGGACATAATAAGTAATATGTTGAGATATATGATCATACTTACCTGTGACTTCATAAGGATAAGCATTGTCTTTGATGATCCTTGTCCTCTTGATTAATCCATTGAGTACTATTGAACAGTCTAATAATGCAATACCTAGTGTTCCTTGTGAATAAGTATCATTTCCATTGGCTAATTGAAGCTCATGTCTAAAGTCTTCACATTTTATCTCCATGAGTTTTTCTTTTAAAGTTTCCAGACTTGTTTCCTTGCAAGATTCACAAACAAATAACAAGCAATCACTCTTCTAATAAATGAGACATAAAATCAGAAAAGTGCATAAACTTAGAGGGTTCTATTTGTTACTCAAACATTCAACAATTTTAATAATCAGCAAGTTCCTCTTCAATCAATCACATGAAACAACAAACTTCGACTGAAGATGACATATTTAAGGCTTGAAAAATATGGGTACACTTCAAAGAACATATTCAAAGTTCATTTTATGTTCCATGCTTTAACAACACAAATTTCCAAGGATTTAAAGTCTGATCATGCCTTTAACACTCAAAGAAACCAACTTAAGCACAAATTCAAGCAATATTCGTAGGTAAACTAAGAGGTGAAGAATCAAAAACAAAATTTGAAGAATTAAGGTTAGAAACTCCCTAGTTTGGTTGATGAATGCCTCAAAGTGCTTGAAATTCATTAATTTCCATAAGTATTCTAAAGATGTCTCGTGGTTTCCAAATGAAGTTCAAAAATAGAAAACACACATCCAAGTTAATGATAAAAGATAATAGCATAAATAAGCTCAAAATGACAAAGTTTAAGGAAAAGAATGTGTCATCTGTTTGGGTGATGATAGAGCTCAGTCTTTGGACAATGTAACACCACAAGAATTTTATCTTGATGATCCAAGGGGGTGCTGGGATTGGTCTTTCCAATTTGGACAGATTACTAGCTGGCCAAGCTGTAGGTGTTGCCTTATCTTCAAGTATAGGTTGTCCAAAGCCATCATTAAATCTAATATTGGCCAGGGGGTAATTATCTTGAGAAAGCTCTTCAAAAGTAACCTCCAATGGTTTTAAAATTCTCCTATTCGCCAAACACATGTTTGGAGTTGTCTAAGTATGGAAAAATCCATATAAGACAAGTTCATTGCGCTTTGAATTTGAGTTGCTGCTCCGGTTAGATCCAAACTAATATGGCGTTGAACTGAGCTTTGAAAAACTCTTGATTGTAGTTATGTCTCAAAACTGTGTAATCTGCATCAAAACGCAACAAATTAGTACTCATTAGCCTTTGGGATTTTAGTGACTTATCTCGATGAAGTAGCGGTTTGATAGGATATGATGCATCTGGTGGATAATATTTTGTTAGCAAAGATGCAATCAATTCTTTCCCATGCTGTTGGTTTATAACTCCTATCCATGGTTGTAGTCTATTGCTCCTAAAAATAAGAAATCATCAAGATAAAATGTTTCTTTATGGTCCAAATCATCTGTTTTTGTTGTAGTTTTATTCTACAACGTCTTGATGCTTGTTTTAATTATATGACTTGAACACTTGATCATTATCTTCTGTACTTGGATTTAGAACCTCTAAGAGTATTGTCTTATTCAAATACTTGGATTTCCAAGATGAATCTCCAAAAAAAAGTCAATATGATCTGGTTCATGGTTCACATTCTGTTCAAGAAATTATATTGTCTTTATAGGTGCTGCTTCTTGATCCAAAATAATCTTTTATGGGCTTGAAACATGTTCAATCTATATCTTTTCAGTTTAGATTTGTATTGGATCTTCTTAATGATTATTTGGACTGCTCTTGTTGTTGTTGTGCTCTTCATCTGGCCATGTACATGTTTCAACTTCTTTTGATAAAAACATTTGCTTAATACCATAACTAAACTTTTGCAAGATATCTAATATGTCTATTTCAAAGTTTTTATCACATGTAATCTTGGAGGTTTGAAATTTCTCTGCTGGTTTTGTTGCATTTCTAGAACAAGTTTCTTTTATGTTTAAAAAATTAGAAGACTTACCTTGGCTACACTTACCTTGTGGCTCCAAGAAACACTCTTGGTACTCCCTTGCCTTTTCTTTGTGATTTGTTTCATCAGTCCAAGGGTTGTGAGAGTTTGACCATTGAGAAACAATGGCAATTGATCTTCGTTGTTTCTCAAACCATTTACTTTTTCTCCTTGAGGAATAAAGTCTTTCTTGCCTAAGTGCATCTAGTTTTGTGTCAAACATATGCTCCATTCTTGTTGTGAAATCTTTGATAAACATCTGATCCATGGGAATAAGCATGCTCATTAGCCCTTCAAAAGTTTCTGTTGTTCCTTGCAAAATAATACAAACTAATCACTAGCACTTTACTTCTAAGAACATATCCAAAAATCATATTGAGATAAATCACTGATGATCAAAAACATAACCAAATATATAGCACACACTTCTTCAACAGTCAAATCCGTTTGTAACTTAACTAGAACTAATTCTAGGATGATTATTAAGCACAAAAATAAATCATATAATCAAGAAAAAGAGATTTGGATCAACATATTATAAAAAATTAGAACATTTTTCAAAACAGTTCATGCACAGATTCATATTATGTTTTTAATCAACATTATGACGTTTTTTCTTGAAATCCTCTTAATATCTGTTGTTAAGACTCTTAATCATGATTCTAATCATTCAAAAAATCAATACAATAATGATCTAAGCACAAACAGATTCAATAGAAAACGAAGAGTTAAAACGGAGTGCAAATGAACATATTCGTTTTTTCCTCAACAAAATATCAAAACCTAGTGATATATGGTTCGAAATCTACTTGTTTTTTACTTAATAAAATCCTTAAGCATCATATAATTCAGATTCATGCTGATCTAAGCCAGTATAAGTTCAAAAGACATAACAAAATATGATTAGTCAAAAACTATAGAAACAAAAAAATACAACATGATCTTGGAGATTAGCTCTGATTCCACTTGATGTGATCCTAGGTGTGAAGATCAAGTCCCTAAATTCTTCTACAATGGTTTTGATATTGATGGAACGAAAATAGGGTGAATGATATTTCTAAAAGCTGCGGAATAACTTTTAGACTATCTGGATTTTGCTTGATATAGAGAATCACATTCTGAACATAAACAAGACCAAAATGATCAACAAGATTCAAGAGAACTCTTTACGGTTTTTAGAAAGGTGTTTGATGATTTCTATTGATAATTTTTTCCTGAATATATAGAGAAGAAGGTTGTACATGCACAGCTTCTTGGAAATACACAAAACAATTGAGACAAAAAGGCTCCCATGCAAGTTTAAATTAAGTCTGAACTTAAAAAATGAAAATAAGGTAAAAATGGATAAAAATGATCCTAAATATCATCAAGAGGATTTTTATAAGTGTTGTGAACAAGCCTCATTAAAAATCTTGTTTGGAAAATCCAATGGGACAAAACAAAACCAAGGAAAATAGTGCAGGCCACAACACATTTCTTCATGAATGTCTAGGCAGCTTGTGTCACAACCAATGTGATTGGATTATGATACACTAGACTGCCCGAGATAGTATAGAGAAGTTGTTGAAGTGTAGACTAATGACTCTGAATTTTCATGGTTTTTACTTATCAATTAGCATCGATTCTGAGGTCTAAAATCGTGCATACATCACATTTATGGCCGATTCCACTAAGTTTAGTGTTTTTAGGACTTTTGCATTAGAATTTGCATATGCACGCATTTTGGAGGTTTTTCAGGACTTTCAGGTGTTTTTGGGAAGGATTTGAGAAATTTCAGAAAAACAGCACTTGACGTCGAATGGACTTAGCACTCAGCACCTTTGGGATCAATCTCAACACTATGCAGATCGATCCCAACAACACTCCAGATCGATCCTGCAACGAAACCAGATCGATCTCAAGCAATTCGGCAACAAAACATAATCGATCCCCCTTTTATGCTTTCAACGTTTCTGGTGAAGTCTCAAACGAAGCCAATGAAGTGCACGAAGATGAAGTAGGACTAAGAAGAGAACGCACAAGATTGATCTCCACTATATTGGGATCAATCTCAGGCACTCAATGCCGGGATTGATCCCAACCTCAGACAAAGTTTGAACGCAACAAAGCTGGACCGATCCCAAGCGAGCACCCTTTAGTCCGGATCGATTGTGCACTCAACCACTCGAAGGCAAACACGCTCT
>OVBE01014290.1:180-12166 GCA_900406425.1 Iberis pinnata | reverse complement strand
TTACTTTTGATTAAACCATAGTTCCGGTTAAATATTTCCTGCTTCTAAGATTTTTTTTTTTCGCTTCGCCGCTTTCATTTACTCGCCGTTAAATAATTTCCCGTTTTATCGACTAAAACTTTGTATCGCTTAATATATCCCGGTTTTTTATTCGATTCGAATTTCCCGGATTTCGGTTTATTAATTAGACGTAAACATAATTTATTTCCATTAATCATTATGATTACATTAAATACATAACCGAAACATTTCCGATACAACCGAAATATAAATACAAAACGGAAAAAAAAATTCTCGTCAAAATACGGGTTTCCACAATACTGACTTGCTCGACTTTGTCTAGTTTTGGCGCAGAGCTATAGACTAGCTGGGAGTTTGTAGCTTCTTCGGATACCTGAAAAGTTCGTATATGGTGTTTTGTTAAGAAGCAGGTTCGAGCTACGTGTTGATTCCCTCGTATCGTTCAGGTTCCCCTGCTTGTTGGAAATTTAACGCATTGGTGGTAGGTGGATACTGCTGCTTTCACGGAGTAAAGCCACAGAGTCCCAAGGATTACGTTAAATGCCGAACGTTGGTCCTTACGATGAACTTGACCATATGAGTATATCCCCTGCTTGAACTGGTAACTTAATCGTCTCGGTGGAAGAGACAGTTTCTCCCCTGAACCCCGTTAATGTTTTGCTGCCATCTTTGATGAGGTCGGTGCTGATCCCTATATTTTTAAGTGTATCTTTGAAGATGATGTGCACCGATCTACCTGTGTCAATCAAGATTCTAGCCACCTCTGTATTTGCAATGACCAGTTCGATAACCATAGAATTGTTATGAGACTGGCTGAGTCCTTTTAAGTCGGCGTCGCCGAATTCGAGTGGTTGAGAGGTCGATACGATCTCGGTCTGTTCTTTATGGGCGGTAACAACTCGTTGTTCAGAATTCCTGATCCTTCAGTAGGTCGGTCATCAGGGCTTCGAGTAGGGGGTGTCATATCATCGATGGTATGCGAACTTGTTTCTCTGACTGTGCTGACATGTGAGGCCCTTCCCCTTGTTGTCGTGTTGTGCCATGAATTTCCACCTCGTCTTCTATCATTGGACCTGGTTCTATTGGTATCAATTTCGCTGTCCAGAAACTTCTTGAGTCAAATGGACTGCTGATTCTCTTTTCTCAGGTATCTTACTAGTCTTAATATCTTGAAAATAAACATCATTAGAACTAAAAATAATACGAAATTTAAATTGATGTACCTCTTTTAACATATAGCAAGTTAGATGTAAAAGTAGGCATGTAGAAAGCTTTGAAATCCTTGTCGAATAACCTACGGTTATCGAATCATTTAACTGAAACCCTTTCTCCATTGCAATAATAATGTTACCTAAAGTCAGTTCTATATTGCTTATCATGTTAGAATCTCTAATCATATTGTGAGATTCTCATAAGTCCAATAAGCGGTTTTCAATATCTAATCCATAAAAAACGTTATAAGAGTTACCAACCTCTATGAGGGCTTTGATAAGTGAATCAAGATCTGACTCCGTCACTAGCTCATGTTGAGAAGACACTAATCCTTCATTTCTCCCTTCATAACTTTTATGGATAAACCACTTTTGGTTTGCACATCAACCGCTTCATGAAAAAAGATTTTCTTTTTGTTTTCTCCATTTACTTGGTTTGTTGGGTTTAAGATGGGGGTATAGGATCCATCATTTTTCTTTGGTGTGATCTTTCTTTTTGCAATTCACAAATCCACAGTTTTTTTATCTCCCTGATTTTATAGTCCTCTGTTGGCCTTAGTAAGCTCTTTTTTGCCACTAAAGAAACCATGTGAGCCTAGTTCCTATTGGATTTGAGTACATACCTCTTTAAGGCTTGAAAGTTTGTCTGCTCTTCAAAGATGTTTTAATGATTAGTTTTAGATTGAGTTCAATGTTAGAACTTAAGAAAGGCCAAAGATCTTGTTTTGTTCATTCCTTTCATTCAGAATGGCTATATCAACTAAGTTTGGCCTTAGTATTTCAAGTTCAATCCATAGGGCTCTAAACTTTCCAAAACGTTGAGTGAACTCCATCTCTTCTATCTAAGATCATTGATGGCTTTCTTCACCTCAAAAACCCGGCTCATGTTGGAAACATTCCCAAAAATAGTTTTGAAAAGTCTCTCGTAACTCTTTAACTGTTTCACAACAAGAGTAAACTTCAAGAGTGTTTCGGATGATAGCAAAAACCATTTGGTCTTTCTGGAACCACTTTTCTTCATTCACAAGCACCATCTCTTGAGCATCTTTATTATCGTCTCCTTTCGTGCCTTACTTTCAATGACATGGCTCCAAAGCCCATGGCTGCAAAAAGCTATCTTAGTAGTTCTATAGCCTGGCATGTTGTTAAATCTCCTTAGGATCACCGGAAAAACCAATGACTTTAATTTTTTATGGTAAAAATGCTATTAATTATTATCTAAATCTATGGACCGATGAGTAAAGATTTGAATTTTTTCAAAAGAATTGGGAATGAGTATGAAAAATAATGGAGAACCAAATCTTATTGATTTGATGCCATATTAGATTGATTTATCACTCTTTAAATATGGGTTAGAGAATTTTAGAAGATTTTGATGTGAGAGAGAATAACTTTCCTTAAATAAATTTTTGGTTCATACTTACAAACTATTTAAAGAGTGATAAAGGCAAGGTTATATAGTAAACACAAATATCAAACATTCAAAATTCAAAAAGGACATCTCCTAACAACAAATTTTCTTAATTATACATCTAATTTTCTTCTTCTCTTCCTTGTAGAATGTTGCTGATTTAGGAAGTTCTTCATGATCTATTGAAACAAAAATTCTTGATTGTTTTAGCCTTCCTGAATTATGAGTTTTTTCATTAGGCCTTCTTGAATTTTTTTGTCAACTAGAATAACACTTACAACGAATACATACAAAGCCGGTGGCAAAAAAAGAAGAAAAAATTGCTAGAATACCATAAAATGTTCTGATAAATTAGAACACCATACATCTTTCAAAAATTACTAGAGTGTTTTTAACCCCTTGTAAATTACAATTCACTCCCTAGCTTAGTTTATTCCTAATTTTGTTAATTTTGAATTAACAAATCTACGTCATAAAATCATATTCCACGTCACTAAAATATTTTATATATAATATTTCAAATTGTTAAACACTCAACTATTTTACTCTAACGTGAGGAAAAAACGGTTCAGTGCCCTAGTTATTGCGCTAGTCATCTTCTCTGAAATCGTCATCGTCGAAAGCATATTGTTCGCCCTTGTCAAAATTTCAGGTAAATTGCGATTGATTTTGATATATGTTGCGAATGAGTTTGATTCAGTTGTGGATGAGTTTGATTTATGTTGTGGCTGAGTATGATTTCTTTTACGATCTAGTTTGATTTCTGTTGCGATTGAGTTTGATTCTATTGAAAATGAGTTTCATTTATGTTGTGACTGAGTTTCATTTTACATGTAATAAACAAATCTTCTTAAACACTCTAGTTATTGAGCTCGTCATCTTCTCCGAAATCGTCATCGTCGAAAGCATATTGTTCGCCCTCGTCGAAATTTCAGGTAAGTTGCGATTGATTATGATATATGTTGCGAATGAGTTTGATTCTATTGTGTATGAGTTTGATTTATGTTGTGGTTGAGTATGATTTCTTTTACGATCGAGTTTGATTTCCATTGCGATTGAATTTGATTCTGTTGAAAATGAGTTTCATTTGTGTTGTGTCTGAGTTTCATTTTACATATAATAAACAAATCTTCTTAAACACTCTAGTTATTGAGCTCGTCATCTTCTCCGAAATCGTCATCGTCGAAAGCATATTGTTCGCCCTCGTCGAAATTTCAGGTAAGTTGCGATTGATTATGATATATGTTGCGAATGAGTTTGATTCTATTGTGTATGAGTTTGATTTATGTTGTGGTTGAGTATGATTTCTTTTACGATCGAGTTTGATTTCCATTGCGATTGAATTTGATTCTGTTGAAAATGAGTTTCATTTGTGTTGTGTCTGAGTTTCATTTTACATATAATAAACAAATCTTTTTAAACACTCTAGTTATTGAGCTCGTCATCTTCTCCGAAATCGTCATCGTCGAAAGCATATTGTTAGCCCTCGTCGAAATTTTTGGTAAGTTGCGATTGATTTTGATATATGTTGTGAATGAGTTTGATTCTATTGCGGATGAATTTGATTTATGTTGTTTCTGAGTTTGATTTCTGTTACGACCGAGTTTGATCTTTGTGGTTGAGTTTTGATTTTTGTGGCTGAGTTTGATTTTTGTTACGGTTGAGTTTGATGTTGTTGCAGATGAGTTTCATTTATGTTGTGTCTGAGTTTTATTTTACATATAATAAACAAATATTCTTAAGCACTCTAGTATTTACAAAGAGTAAATAAATAAATAAAAACAACGGTTTAGTTTCCCTAGTTTTCACCCTCGTCGTCTTCATCGAAATCGTATTCGCCCTCGTTGTCTTCTCCAGTATGTTGCGAGTGATTTTGATATATAATGTGACTGAGTTTGATTAATGTTAAGACTAAGTTTGATTTTTATACGATTGAGTTTTACATTCTTATGTGACAGAGTTATTTTATATAGTGTTTGAGTTATATATCTTATTGGTGATGAGTTTTAATTATGTTATGGCTAATTTTGTTTTCTATTGCAATTGGGTTAGTTGTATTTTTGGCTGATTTATATTTGTCTTTGTATGATCATATGTCTACCTCTCAATATCAAACACAGGATTACCCTCAAAGACTTTAGGCTGAAGGGGCTTCTAATCTTGAAAGAAAATCGTTTAATCACAATATTCGTTTGGGAGACATCCTGGAAGTTAGAGAAGTAATAGTTAATGATGTGTGGCAAGAGCTAAAGCGATTACCTATTGGAGTTATTGTCAAGATAGGTGATCGCGAGATCGTGTGGTCTGACTAGACAGTAGATTATCTACTTTGTAGACAGCTTCGCGTGAATAAGAAGGAGATTTTGACTATCATTCATGATCAACCTAACAGGTTTGGATTAAATGAATTTGCTGATATAACTGGGTTAAACACAAACCCATTGCCAACGGAAAGTTTTGAACCTGAATTTGAGCAATACAAAGCTTTGTGGGATGAGTTGAATCTGTCGCGCAGGATGGGACCCAAGTTAGATGAATTGAGAACCACATTAAAGGTCTGTCAAAAATGAAGTTATAAAAAGCGCAAATGGTTGGGGCTGTTATTTATGCAACCCATGGGTATTTATGTTATGCATCCTAATTCTAGCTCAAAGTACTAAACTTTTATGTACGCATGCAAGCCATGGGTATATATGTTATGCATCCTAATTTCTTTCATGAGGTACTCAACTAACGCCAACTATCTTCTTTAGTAACCGCAAAGGAAAGGGGAAGATAGTTGGAAAAGAAGTATGTGATACAAAATTTTCACATTCTTATCCTTTGATTTAACGTTTGTGTCTATTAACTCTATCTTCATAAGCATTGCTCCAATATATTGCGAAGATGGATGGACCAATGCTAATGAATAGAGTTGATAGACACAAACGTCAAATCAAAGGATAAGAATGTGAAACTTTTGTATTCACATCTTTCTTTTCCAACTATCTTCCCCTTGCCTTTGTGGTTACTAAAGAAGATAGTTAGCGTTAGTTGGGTACCTCATGAAAGAAATCGAAAAGAGGAACTCAGAAGCTCATAAATGGTTGGGGGACGGAATGCAGTTCTTGTTCATCAATCTTATTTTTATTTGTTATGTTGTAAATTAAAGTTAACTTGTAAGTGTTATAAAAAAAATTTTGTTCTAAACAAGGTGATGAGATTGAGTCTGAAGATTACTCTGATGCTGCTTTGTTGAAGTAGAACAACGGATTTTAACTTAAGACTATAAACCTTACGTGTTCACTTTAGGTCAAAATGTAAGTGTCTACACAACTTGATTGTCTATAACACTTACAAGTTGACTTGAAGTGAGCATGAAAGATTAATAGTCTTAAGTCAAAATATGTTGTTCTGATTAATTTTCAGACTTAATCTCATTATCTTACTGCTAATTTACTTATTACAATATTCATGTATTGTAATAATAACTTAATGTTTATGTAATGGGAAGTTTCATAATAATAATTGTTACTACTCACTCGTAACACAAATATTAAAATCAATAACTTCGCTGTATTGAAACAAAACTCAACCATAAATTATAACCACGAAGAAAACTCCTTCGTAAAGTAAACATAACTCAGTCGTATAGGAAAAATAACTAAGTCGTAAAGTAAAAACAAAAAAACTCAGCTTTCAGTAAACAATAATCAACTTTATGTAACTCAGCCGTAACGTGTATTTTAAATTTTATAACTCAGGCATTCAATAAAAATAACTTAGCCATATCTTTTATTATTGTATAAGACAATAATAATAACTCAGCCGAATGATAAACAATAATTTATTCGTTCCATATATTAGCCGTGTAAACATAACTCAACCGTATAATATCGAGAAACTTTTATAATCGAGGCAAATGATGTCTTACTACGCATCTATGATGGGATAATATGTTAATGAGGTCAAACCCTATGTTTTAATATGCAGCTATTATGTCATATTACGCAGCTATGACGAGACGATTTTCTCTTTCTATGCCGCAACAATGATGTCTTATTACGCAATTATAATGTGATATTACAAGGCATGTAATGATGCCTTATTATGTTACCCGAGATAAGAATAACTCAGCATTTATTTATCTATATAGTAGTCTTTAAAGTACCCTTTAACTCAGCCTTTATGTAAGAAAGAACTCAACGGTAACGATTATATTAAGTTTCATAACTCAGCTCTTAAGAGAAATATAAATTGTGACGTTTCATGTTTCCATATATTAGGTGTGTAATACGAAGAGGCTGGAATAAAAAAAATCATCACTGTTCGATTTATATTAAAAATATAGACTTTGATACGACGATTATCTCTCTAATTATTTCTCTGTTTCTCTCTTTATTTGCTCACAAATTCTCAATCTCTCTCTTAATCTATCTTAGGGTTTTCTCTCTTCTCTTCCCCTTTCTCTCTTACGCTTTCGATATTCCTCACAAACAGTACGCATGCAATCTATCTCCTTTGATTTTGATTTTCTCACAAACAGTATACATGCAATCAACTTCCCTCTTCTTATCCTATACAACCACCAAAGAGGCATGAAATCTCCAAATGTTGATTGTAATATTGGCTGCTTAACCTAGGGGTGGGCAAAATAACTGAACCCGAAGAACCGAACCGAATTACAAAATTACCCGAATGGATATCAAAATTTATTATCCAGATAACCATAACCGAACCCGTACCAAACCGAAAATTTAGGAACCGAAACGAATTACCCGAACTAACCGAACTTCACAAAAAATAAAATATATTTTTATAAAATATGCAAATAAAATAATTACTTATAATTATATTGCACAATATTAATTTGAAATAATTTTTATTAAGGATTTTTGGTCAAATATCAAATAGGAACCGAAATACCCGAATGGATACCCAAAAAAATGAAATAATACCCGGATGGATATCAAAAACTATTATCCAAATAAACGGAAGCGAACCTGAACCAAATTTTAAAAATACTCGAATGGATCCTAAATGCCTATATCCAAACTACCTGAAACCCGAAAGAACCGAACCGAATCGAATACCCGAACACCCACCCTAGCTTATCTTATGCAACCACCAAATGATAATTTCAGTTTTGGGTAAATTAAAGTGGTAATTCCAGTTCTATGCTATCTTATATTGGCTGCAATTTGTTCTAATTGCTTCTTCTTGTTATTTTCCCCAGTCACTTCAATGGGATAGTGGGAAAACCCATTATGTTTCCTCTTGAAGATGCATTGGTTTACAACCCACATGATGGATATGTTTATTGCTTCAAATGGTAGCTACATATTCAAGGTCCATTGAGTACGCATGTAATCCGCTTCCCTCCTAGTTATCCTATGCAACCACCAAAGGGGCACCAAAGCTCCCACTGTTGATTTCGCCCGATGTTACTGATCGTCCGAAATTTTTCTTTGGTGCGGATGTGACTCACCCGCAACCTAAAAAAGTCTTCAGTCCTTCAATTGTTGTTGTATATGCATTTCTTGATTGACTATGTTATTTCCATTCCTGTAATTCTAAAATTTAAATATAAATATCTTATTTAAAAATAGTGAGTCAGTTGTAAAAGTTGATAAGATTGAGTTTGAAGATTACTCAAATATTGTTTTATTGAATCAGTCGAAGATTGTGAACTTAGACTCTAGACCTTACATGTTCTGGTCAAGTCTACGTGTAAGTGTTCACAACAAAAAGTTGTTTAGAACACTTACAAGTTGACTTGACTTGAACATGTAAGTTTTAAAGTCTAAATTTACAATCTTAGACTAATTCAATAAAGCAGTATCTGAGTAGTCTTCAGACTCAATCTCATTAAATTTTATAACTGAGTCACTATTTTTTTTTACTTCTTATAGTATTGATGTGTTGTAATAAGAGCGCGTTCTATATGTTATTCATAATCATAATTGTTATTACTCACTCATAACACATACATTTAAATCCATAACTCAGCTGTAATCAAACATAATAAATTTTTACCACGAAGATAACTCAACCGTAAAGTAAACATGAATCAGCCGTAATCATCGAATAACAACTTTTCTACTTTTTCGCGTCTTGTTTGCCCATCTATATGCAGAACTCTACATCCTCTACTGTCGACCTCGAATATATATATGTTTTTCTTAACCCATCTACCGGAAACAATAAGTACTCAATCCATAAGCTCTCAGAGACATGAAAAAAGGTAAGTCAACCTCAATATGAACACATAACTCAGTCCAAATAAATCAGCCATGAAATACAACGTAAGTCAGTCGCAAGGTGAATGCTATTCTAGTAAATAATATTTCAATAATTAATTAGTCGTAATTAGGATAGGAAACCATAAGTCAACCCTATCCTCAACTAAATCACCGGTCACATGAATGCTATTCTAGTAATTAATCTTTCGCTAGTAGGCCAGCCATAAATACAATGATTTTAATGTTAATCCAGTTCTTTACGGCTGAGTATAGGTAGCTTAACCGTATAAATATCCAATAAGTCAATCGTTCATTTAATAACTCCGTCAGCTAATAATCATTAAATCAGCTGATGATTATAACTATAACTCAGTCAAATTTCGACAACTCATCCCGCCGAAGTATAAGTCAGCTGTAACTTGAGTGCACAAGTCAGCCGTTATCACATAAATCAACCAGATTTATGTAAGTAAGCCGTCACAAAGGTTGACTTATGACCGTAAGTCATCCTTTTACACATAAATCAACCAGTTTTATGTAAATAAGTCGTCACGAGTGGCTGACTTATATCCGTAAGTCAGCAAATTTCTCATAATTCAGCCGTGTTGTTTAACTCAGCTGCAACGTATCCATAACTCGATTATATCATAGTAAGTAGCTCTTCACAGCTGCATTCATTGTTACACGTCAGTGAATTCTTACGTGGCGAATGACATTCATGTAAATACGTTTTTTGTCACTGATGACTCTGAATTTTCATGGTGTTTAGAAGTCATTTTGCATCAATTTTGAGGTCTTTAGGTGTGCATATATCACATTTATAGTTGTTTTTAGTAAGTTTGTGATTTTTAAGGACTTTTGCATTAGTATTTGCATATGCACGCATTTTGGATATTTTTCAGGACTTTCAGGAGTTTTCAGGATGGTTTGTGAGGATTCAGAAAAGGAGCAGAAAATGTGGAATGGACCAACACAAGGCCTGGATCGATCTAACCTCAGCCTGGATCGATCCCAACCATCGAGCCACACTCAACTTGGATCAATGTCACATATCAATCTACCTCTAGGCCACGTCCAGAATTTGGATCAATCCAACACAACAGTTGGATCGATCCAACACAACAGTTGGATCGATCCAACTTTAACCTGGATTGATCCCGTCTTCGTCCACGCCTAAGACCGGATCGATCTTGTTGCCTCGACCTAGCCCAACTCCAACACACCTTGGATCGATCCAGCCTCAACCTGGATCGATCCCACAGATCGATCATACCTAGCATCCGGCTCTACCATGGATCGATCCAATTCCAACGTCTGGATCGATCAAATTTCATTGTCTGGATCGATCCAATTTCAACGTCTGGATCGATCCGAACCTCACCTCTGGATCGATCCAAGAAACCTTCCACTTCAACCTTGTATCGATCCCATTCAAGCCACATAAAGCTCGGATCGATCTCAACCTCAACATGGATCGATCCACTTTTTGGCTTGACCTCAGCTCAAGCTCCGACCCGAGCAACTCAAATCCGGAATGGACCTAACCCAAGACCCAAGCCAATGATTAGTTTTTTCCTTTTGTGCGATTTAAGGCTTTTCTCTAAACAATATATAAGCCCTAAAGCGCCTCCTTTTTAGGACGTTCTGTTTTTGTTTTCTTTTTAGGTTTTTGTCTTAGGTTTTTGTTTCATTTGTTGTTTTTGGTGTAAAAACCCAGAATCTTTTTAAGTTTTATGCTAATCTACTTTTTTTTTACTTTCCTGCTTAGTTTTAGGTTGTTGTTTATATGGTGCATGTTTATCTTCTACTTTACATCTTAATATTTTTTTTAAGCGTTGATCATTTTCTGGGTTTGTTACTGTTCCATTGCTGTTCATATTTTCTGGGTTTGAGTTCTTGTTGTTCTTGCTGTTTTTCACTAGTTTAACCTTTGATCATCATGTTTAGCTTTGAAGTTATGATTTCTATTTTTCCTTCTTTCATATCCATGAGTAGTGAGTAGTTTCCTGAAGTTCCTGAGGATGGGGTAGACTAGGGTTGATGTCCTGATCTTACTTTATCACCTACGCTTGTTTACATATAGACCTCTTATGTATCATTGTGCTTAATGCTTGTTTCTTTTATGCCAATCGAAATCTGATCTTGGGCATTCCAGCACCCGAAAAGTGTTCAATGGAATGCATGATCATGGTGATATCAGATATTTTCTCATCCTTACGCAACGCCTTGATGCTTAGGATATGCATCTCAGCCTAAGGGGTTGGATGACTAGGGGGCTTTTTGGCTTTAGTAGGTTGGCTATTCATGCCTTCTATGTAGTGTACCATTAACGGGAGTTAGATCTGACACATGGACTATGTGAAGACATCTTCCTTGTGAAGGTTATTAGAAAGTTCGAGGGAGTATACCCTCATGGAACTGTGAGGGAGTTTGTACTTTCTGATTACATTGGAAACCACTCCAGGCCATGGTTCTTCCGTCTATTAACTTGGACATTTCTCTCATGAACGAGGGAGACAGTCTCGAGCTGTCGAGGTTTCTATGCAAGATTCCTACGATAGCGTTTTGGAACACCGAGTCACTCCTACAGATCTATTTTAGCGACTAGACTTTACTCAAGCGGGTTGAGTCTATCACTGAGTCAAGCTGTATCCGGTACTCGGCGTTCCCTTGGCTGACATCTTGGATACATGTCAACATTACTGATACCGGTATTTTCTTCATTATTATTGTTTATTTTAAAGTAGTAGCTAGTAATTTCAATTTCTCTATTAATTTGAAATTGTAGTGCACATCGTTGGGCGTATCAAAAACATCTACAATGTCGTGCATGAGGAAGCTGTCACCACTATGGGGGTGATAGAGAACTGTTCGAGTGTTGTCGTTTCTTCTGTGTGACAGAGAGTGAGTATATTTGCATTTATTGATCTTCAGGTTTTGTATTTATTGGAATTTATGTGGTTTACCTATTTTGTTTGTTTTAGTCATAGGCTTATGCAATGCAAGGCCTATGGTGAACATATACACACTTTTGCTAGGCTGAAGGCTAATCTTCATCGCAATGGTGGTACATATTGTGCACTCCGGTTCTGGAAGCTTGACCACCACAATGGTAACGTCAC
>OVBE01014289.1:0-12167 GCA_900406425.1 Iberis pinnata | reverse complement strand
ATGCTTAAGGTACGTTAATTATGCTTCATATATAAGATGCATTAACGAAGATAAGTGGAAATAATTAACCTAAGACTTTAACGAAAACCTAATGAGAACAGAAACACTAGAGAGAAAAAGGGGCAGAGACGAATAGTTCGTCGCGATGACTCTTTTCNATGACTCTTTTCAGATTTGATCTTGTAAGGTACTAGCATACCGTCTTCGATCCAGTTTGTGTGCGTGTGGATACCGGTAGAGGCACGACACTTGGAGTGCTTAGAAACCCTAGAATAATTCTGCATTATTCCGAGTGTTTTCATTGCATATTTGGTAGATTTTCAGTATTCTACGTGTTCGGGTCGAATCAGAGCAAAAACGATGCATTTCGGGAGATTTCAGGAAGTTTAAGAAGAATTAGAAGTTGCAGACAAAAGTGATCGATCGGGCAGGTGATATGCCCGATCGGGCAAATGTTCCTGGTATTTTCTGAAGAAACAGATCGATCGAGCAACTAAAGAAGAGTCGAGCAATTACGTGATCTGCCCGATCGGGCAAAAACAAGCTTGATCGGGCACTTAACCTGAGAAAAAGAAGAAGTTTTCCAATTTGCAATTCAAGTCCTCAAGCCTATCCAAGTTTTCCTTATTTGATATTTTGCTTTTTAGCTTATAAATACAATGTGTTTTAGGCCTTTAGAACTGAAGCTTTATTTTATTTCTGGGAGAATTACTGAGGGAGAAGAGATTCTGAAACTCTGAATTTGGGAGAAGATTTCTTAACCCTTTCTAATATATCTATTTAATTTAAATATGCGTTCTTCTTTGATATTGATTTGTGATTGCATGTCAATGTCTGAGTAGTTCCATAGTTAGGTTTTAGGTTTTCTCAGGGAATTCAGGTTTGATTGTTAGATTTATCATACGGGATAATAATTGTTAGGTTCTTAGTCTAGACTTATTATTAATGCATGAATTAGATTGACCATCTAATTTATTGATATTAGACTGATAAACACAAAGGGATTTGGTTTAGAAGTTGGATCTAGTCTAGATGAATAAGTGATCTTGCTTGTGGGAGTATTATCTTAATTGCTTATGAATAATTGAATCTAATATGTAATGCATGTTCTGTTATTTAAAAGACGGCGGGAGTTTGTCCCTGATAATTTGAACATAGAGTTTAATACTCCGGGAGGAGATTAAACCATCTCTATCTTTCAGTTGAGAACTATTTTCAAAGAAAATCCTTGCATGATAAATTGACTTTCAATCCTGATTACCTGTGGTTTCCCTGATGCCTGACGCTTTTATTTTATAACTTTTAAACCGTTTTAATTTACTGTTTTGATAAACATCAATCTTATTATTTTCGCTTTAGCCAGATTTGAGTTGAAACTGAATCGTGTACTATTTTGGTCTATGTGGATTCGATACCCTATCTTTGTTACATTGAACTGTTCTCTGCAGTAATATACTAGGATTAAATTCTAGACCTATCAGAATTTTGGCCCGTTGCCGGGGACCAATTGTGCCTTTCTAGTTTCTTATTAGAATCTCGTCTAAAGTTTTTATTTTCAGTACTCATCTCGTTCCTTTTTGCTTGTTTTTTTTTTTTACAAATGTATGATCAGAAGATTTGACAAATCCTCTGAATTGCTAAGCCTCAGTAATTCGGAACTTGCAAGAATAGAATGCTCGAACCGGAAGATCAAGAAAAACGAAAGCTCATCTAGTCAAATGGCTGGGAACGTTAATCTAGTCAATCCGGACGGAACCCAAGGTCAAAACGAACCACCAGTTCTTCGACTCAATCAACTCATTAACCAAGGACAAAGTGGTGGTAACGGCAATCAAGTGCCACAAGACCAACTAGGAGCTAATAACAGCCAAGCTCCTCTAGGAAATCCAAATGCTCAGAACGTGGATGCAAGGGACTTTGTCTTGTATGGAGATCCGGAAAGAGTTAATCGGTTCAATGCTAATCTGAATGCTCACAACCATCCTCTAGTTGGTTCGTACAACAATCCTCAAGCATTCTATGCTAATCGGAATCCCATTCAACCCCCTCAACCTCAGCGAAGGGAATACCAATTCCCTATTTCACTTGTTCAAATGATTAGTAACAACCAATTCAGTGGTTTACCTCACGAGCATCCAATGAATCATATTGACGTCTTTGAGGACATCTGTAACACTATCAAGCTCAATGGAGTTACCGATGATTTTAAGCACTGTAGTTTGTTCAGTCATTCCTTAGCTGACAAAGCACTTCGCTGGTTGAAGTCTTTACCTGCAGGGTCTATAGTAACCTGGGATGACTGCAAAGCTAGGTTCATTAGTCAATTCTTCACTACTATTAGGACTAATGCTTTAAGGAACAAGATCTCTGCTTTTGCTCAAAACCCTGTAGAATCATTCTATGAATCCTGGGAACGATTGAAAGAGCTGCTTCGTGATTGTCCACATCACAGTTTCTCATATGTAAATATCCTCAATACTTTTTATAGAGGGATTGAACAGAAGTATCAGCTGTCCTTAGATACAGCTAATGATGGAGATTTGATGCAGAAACCCGTTCCAGATGCTTAGCGATTGATAGAGAATCTAGCAGCTAGTAATAGCAATCATTGCCCAGAGTTTGAACAAAGGTTCCGGTAGCAGCTGCTAACTCAGAGCTCTCAAAGCTAAAAGGAGAATTTTTGGAGATGAAAGGGCTAATCACTCAGCTTTTAAAAGGTCAATCTCAGAAACAGGTTGGTAATGTAGATGATTCCGAAGTTAATTGCTTTGCGGTTCAAGAACAAAATACTGGTGAAGTTGAGAAGGAAGTGAGTTACATCAATGCTCAAGGTCAAAGGGTGTACAATCAAGGTTATAATAAAGGTTTTAACAAAACTCATCCCAACTTTTCTTGGAGAAACACCAATTTTTAGAACCCCCAAGATCAACATTACCCTCAACAGCAAAAGTCCTTTGTGCCAAATTCTAATCCAGGCGGTTTTCTACAAACCTCTCAGCCTGTATTCCAACAAGCCCAACCTCAACCAAGTAATTCAGTTGAGATTATGTTCAAGCAACTGCTGGAAGGACAACAACAGTTCCAAACATTGATCCAAGGAGAAGTTGGATGTGCAAGTTGCTCAGACTTCTGAAACGGTGAAAAGACAAGTTGATGTCTTCCCTGGGAAATTTGAGGACAATCCGAAAGGGTATCGCAAGACTTTGATGAGTAATTTAGAAGAAGAAGCTGAGAATTTGGGAAAAGATTCAGATTTTTCGAAGATTCAGATTTTTCGAAGGAGAAATTTGATGCAGAGAGATCTGCCCGATCGAGCAACCTTTGCCCGATTGAGCACATTGCTTTCGGAGGAACAAAGCGATCGGGCATCATCAGCTCGATCGAGCAAACACATGAAAAAGTCCTGGAACATTTGATCGATTGGGCACATCACTTGCCTGATCGAGCAGTTTTCTCAGACAGGAATTAGGAAGAAATGCCCGATCGGGCAACACTTGCCCGATCGCGCAAAACCTCCTGGAAAAAAAAAATGTGCAGAAACATCCTATTCCGTATTCGGTACCTTCTACTAAGCCTACATCAGAGTTTAAGGTTGATGAGATGATTGGAAAACCACATAATCCGTTTCAAAAGCTTCACAAGATACAAGATACATGATACATGGGAATTCCTAGTTCCTTGTTCAATCAATGGAGTGGAATTTCTCGATTCTCTTTGTGATACTGGAGCTAATGTGAGCGTCATGTCCATGACTGTTGCAAAACAGTTGGGATTATCAGGTATCCGACCATCTCATATGACTTTCACACTTGCTAACGATTCTACTGTCTCTTCTAGTGGTTTTATCCCGGACGTCTTGGTACAAGTTGGTGATTGCCTAATCCCTATTGATTTCCACATCTTGACAACAAATGAGCATTCACATGAACCATTGATTCTTGGGAGACCCTTTCTTGCAACCGTAGGAGCTGTTGTTGATTTATCCAATCAGCGAATATCTCTGAAAAACATCAAGAAGCAAATTTTCTATACAGTGATTCCTTCAAAAGGGATCTTTAGGATAACTGTGGTGAAAGAGGTAGAGGTGAAGAATGAAGTTCTTATTGAACCAGATCCTAAATGTATAGTTGCTGAACTTCTACACAAAGAGCCTCCATCTCAACAAGGACTAGAATTCCAAAGGTTAAGGAGAAGGTGAAAGTGAAACCGAAGCTGGTGCAGAAAGAGTCTCGAGTGACCTTGATCCCTCAAGCAATAGTAGGGGATAACATTGAGTACAAGGTAAAAAGCAAAGGGTTCTCAATGCCCTTTTCGAAGTTTAGAGTATTACTCACCCCAGAGTTCAAAGAAAAAGGGATTGATATTGCAAAGGGTGTAATGGGAAAGGTTCTTAAGCTGAAGATGTCTGGATTTGGAGCTTGTTATGGAACATCGCTGGATGTTGATTCCATTCCTACTTAGAGGTAAGTACCGTCAAGCTAAGTGAGGTTAAATAAAGCGCTGAGTGGGAGGCAACCCACTATATATATTTAGAGTCTATTTATTTGTTTTTCTATTTTGAGTCAGTCCTAACTTACTTATGTTTAGTTTTGAGTTTAAAGTGTTTCAGGTTATTACTGGTGAATATTCTTCAAGACATTCCGGGTTATCTCTTCTAATTTCATTATTCATCTTGTTTTCACTTGAATTATTGGTTGATAGAATGTTTCTCTCTTGATTCTTGCTAATTCTGATTAGTATTTCTTAGATCATTGCTCACCATTCACCATCATTCTTGTGCTTTGACTTGGGTTGATTTTAGATTGTGATGATGGATTGATTGCTATTGACTGTTTTGAATGATGCTTCTATTATATGATTCTTGCTGATTTTTTATTAGTATTGCTCGATCATAGTGCCTTAATGGTTTCTCTTACAACTGATTCTTGTTAGTTTTTACAAACTATCATTGCTCAAATTGCTGTTCAACCATTACTTACACTTCTCTTGACTGTTTGTTCTTTTTGCAGGCATAGAGAACGAGACAAAGGAGTTCAAAACAGATTTGGGAGCACTTCACCTTTAGTAAAATTTTTCCCTTTAAATCTTATAGAATTATCTATTTTCATCCATTATAGATTTTTCTACTGATTCTGGGTATTTCTTTACCTTCTTTTGTTTTTAAATCTAGATGAGTGTATCGAGTCGAATGAACCATGATCAAAATCGATGATAATAATAGCCAAGTGTGGGTATGGTTTTCACTTTCTCTAGATTATCGAGTTAGATTAATTGATGAGATTAGGATTGGAACCCCATTACTGATTGATTTGTTTATGAAAGTTCTGGTCTTTTGAGTTATTGATGAATTGATGCTAGCTCTGCCATGATAGGACTTAATTTGAAATCTGAATTATTCTTGCTTATGGTGTTGATTTACTTTGAGAATTAGGTACCTTTCTCTTTAGTGTTCTGTAAAACCGACAAGCTCTTTCAGTGCGGTCTGGGTCCTTTCTCTCTCTCTTCAGAAAAAATATGAAAACCGGTTTAGAAAAATTGTTGAAAGCGTGACCTAGAAGTCCGTAGTCATTGTCAGGGCTGCTGAAAAGTAGTTACAATCTTGAAGACGCAGAAAAGTGCGAACATGAAAAAAAAGAAAAAAAAGAAAAACGTAGAAAAGTGCGAATATGACAAGAAGTAAGAAAGGGGGGAAAAAGGATCATGACCGAAAGTCGGTAGATGCTCTGTTTGGTATGGGCATTTCAATAGAAGAGGTACTTGAGTAAATTGATTGATATACCATAGGTGAGAATGCATGAATATGAACTTAATTGAATTTATAGAGCTGGTTGATATAATTTGGTACTTGATTGATTTTAGATTTAGAGTAACAGGTTGTTAGTTCAGTGGTGGTAAACAATTAAGTCAAAGTATTTGTTTGAGATTGGTGTCTTTTGGATTTGAAATTGTACTTATGGTTTTGAGATTTTGTGAGTTTCTGTGTGGTCCTTTTCAAACCTCTTTTCCAGATTGGGTTTGGCTTAACTTAAGGACAAGCAAAGATCTAAGTCTGGGGGAGTTGATATTACTCGGTTTTAATGCATAATAGTGGGCATTTATGTTTCTATTCTGCATTATTCCGAGTGTTTTCATTGCATATTTGGTAGATTTTCAGTATTCTAGATGTTCGGGTCGAATCGGAGAAAAAAATGATGCATTTCGAGAGATTTCAGGAAGTTTCAGAAGAATTAGAAGTTGCAGACAAAAGTGATCGATCGGGCAGGTGATATTCCCGATCGGGAAAATGTTCCTGGTATTTTTCGAAGAAAGGGATCGATCGAGCAACTAAAGAAGAGTCGAGTAATTACTTTGATCTGCCCGATCGGGCAAACTCTTGCTTGATCAGGCACTTAACCCGAGAAAAAGAAGAAGTTTTCCAATTTGCAATTCAAGTTCTCAAGCCTATCCAAGTTTTTCTTATTTGATATTTTACTTTTTTAGCCTATAAATACAATTTGTTTTAGGCCTTTAGAACTTAAGCTTTATTTTATTTCCGAGAGAATTACTGAGGGAGAAGAGATTCTGAAACTCTTTATTTGGGAGAAGATTTCTGAACCCTTTCTAATATATCTATTTAATTTAAATATGCGTTCTTCTTTGATATTGATTTGTGATTGCATGTCAATGTCTGAGTAGTTCCATAGTTAGGTTTTAAAGTTTCCCAAGGAATTCAGGGTTTGATTGTTAGTTTTATCATAAGGGATAATAATTGTTAGGTTCTTAGTCTAGACTTATTATTAATGCTTGAATTAGATTGGCCATTTAGTTTATTGATATTAAACTGATAAATACAAAGAGATTTGGTTTATAAGTTGGATCTAGTCTAGATGTATAAGTGATCTTGCTTGCGGAAGTATTGTCTTAATTGCTTATGAACAATTCAATCTAATCTGTAATGCATGTTCTGTTATTTAAACGATGGCGGGAGTTTGTCTCTGATAATTTGAATATAGGGTTTAATACTCCGGGAGGAGATTAAACCATCTCTGTCTTTCATGTTGAGAACTATTTTCAAAGAAATCTATGCATGATAAATTGACTTTCAATCCTGATTACCTGTGGTTTTCCTGATTCCTGACGCTTTTATTTTATAAGTTTTAAACCGTTTTAATTTACTGTTTTGATAACCATCAATTCTTATTTTCGCTTTAGCCAGATTTGAGTTGAAACTAAATCGTGTACTATTTTTGGTCTCTGTGGATTCGATACCCTATCTTTGTTACATTGAACTGTTCTATGCAGTAATAGACTAAGATTAAATTCTAGACTTATCATTTAATCCACAACATATTTTCTATTTGTTATTGCGTTTTGGTCCTAATTTCTCCTCCAAATTTTCATTACACAAGGGGCTAAGTAATTTAAGTTTGGGGAGAGTTTAGGAGGTATCTAACCATGTTTACTTGTTTTCTTATTTCAATTTTGCACCTAAGGTATACAAAAACCAAAAAAATTTAAAACTTTTCGAAAATTGATTTAAAAACAGAGTGTCATGTAGTTGCATTACCTTGCTAGGATTGTATTTAGGCTTTTTAAGTTGTCTGCATTTGCATTGGGTACTAGGATGATTACAACCTTGTAAATGTGATGCTTCTTTAGGTAGTATCAATGCTCTGGTTATTAATTGTCCAATGCATTATGATTAAAACTAAAGTAAGACTGCACCATACTTGGAATGTGAAATTGCATGATCCTTCCTTTTCTGAAGCATGTTGCCTTATGAAGTTTATCTCTATTTATTAGAACCTAAAATTGACATTTAATTATCATGTTTGTGTGTTGTATTTTAACTCATGAATAGCATATACATATTCAGATTATCTTCTACCATTTCACCACACTTTTTAATCCAAATAGGCTCCCCACCCTTGAACCTTGCCTTCTTTCAAGCCACTTGTCAATTACTGAGTGTAAGATCTTTTCATGGAATGAACTTGGTAGAAAGTGTTAGGTTCGAACAGGTAGAAAAGGAATTTCATGTAGTTCTAGTCCATGCTTTTTGGACTAGATAGGACTAGGTGGTATAGGGGTTGGTTTGAAAAAGAGGAAAACATCTTAGGAATCTGATAAAAGAAAAGGGTATGGTTATGAATCTTAGGGGAGAAAAGGAAAAGAAAACAGAATAATCTAGTAAAGGGTTTGGGGGAAGAAGATATGAAAAGTATGGCTTGTGTAGAGACAGAAAAAGGAAATGACAAGGAAAGAAAAGGGTAAAGCCCCAAGAAGTTAGTGACAAAGCACAAAAAGATCAGAACTCATAGGTACTAAAATCAGGAAGTCCCCAAATCCGCTTGAAATTCAATAAGAAAGAAACCTCTCTTAAGAACTGTTAAGGAAAAGATGAAAAAGGGAAAAATGTGAACCATGAAGATCACTTTAAACTTAAAAGGGTAGAATTAGAGTCTCCTACTCGGTTTAAAATTAGGTGAATTTTAAGCTTCAATGACTTTGGGTAGATGAGATTATGTTCTTGTATGCATCTAAGTGTTCTTACCTTTAGTATTGTGCTAAAGCTCATTCCCTTTTTAAGAGAACCCTGTTATGAAATGTTAGCCAATGCATAAAGGGGTCATTTTATCCCTTAACCAGTCTTTTAGCCAAATGAGTTCAATGAATGTGCATGACTTGATTCAGGGATTCTATTTAATGAATGTTAAAGAGGTAACTGGATTTGAATGCATTGTGTAAGTTGGAATTAAAATGAAATTGAGCTTTGATGAGAATGGCTAAAGTTTTTAAGTAGGATGATATTAGTCTGCATTTTAGAATTAGGAACCTGGACATTGATATTCCCTATTTTATCAGCATGTTTTAGTTCTGAGCTCCCATTTACAAACTTCTCTTTCAGGCTTCTAAGATACTTGCTTGAGGGCAAGCAAAGATTTAGTTTGGGGGAGTTGATGTCTCTGCATTTTAGTAGTTTTGAAAAGTCATTTACCATCATTTTAAGGACATTTAGATGTCAACATGTTGTATTCAAAAAATTTTCTTAGTTAATTTGCAGTTTTAGGTAGTTTTGCATTAGCATTCGCATACATGTGCATTTTAGAGGTATTTCAGGTTTTAGAGAGTTTTCAGAACAATATAAAAATTTTGCAGAAGGAGAAGGAAAAACCAAGCCAACCACGAAAAAATCCCAACTCAATCAAGTTATATCTTCCGGCCTCGACCAAAGAGCAATACAACGTGACCACGACCAAACACTCGGCCTCGACCAAACCTTTCTCTGCCTTGACCAAGTCTTTTCTGGCTCGATCAAGGCTGATTTTCTCCTCGACCATCCTTTCACTTGGCTCGATTAATGTCCTCGGTAACTTGATCAAGAAGTTTCATGGTTTGATCACATTCTTTTACTTGGCTCGATCACCATGTTGCATTGGCTCGATCACATTTAATACAGCTCGATGACAACTTTACGTGGCTTTATCAGAACCATGGTGTGGCTCGATTGACCGTAAAAATCTCTCGGCCAGGTTCACTCGACCACTCGTCTAACTTGCCTCGACCAGCTCGACCTTGAGCCGCATGTTTTTACATCCAGCTCACCTTGACAATGGCTCAATTCGCCTTGATGAGAGCCTGAACCAAGTCCCAAACAAGCTCGATCAGCGAGCTCAATGACAGCCTAAAACAAGTTATTTCGGCCTCGACCAACCGAACATCTGGCCTCGACCTCTCAAGCCTAACTCGACAAAATTCCAGTTTCAGAACGTTCCTGTACGAACCAGTCTTAAAGATCAAGCTCAATCATTGCATTTTTATCGTTTATCTTTTAGTGGTTTTATGGCTTTCCAAAGACTACTATATAAGCCCTAAAAACGCCTCCTTTGGGGGCAACCTTTATTTTATGCTATTTTTAGCTTTTTCTTAGGTTTCTTTTTAAGTTTTTTTCTCTCTGTTTTTCCTTTGATGTTCTTTGTTGCTCAAACTTAGATTTGTTATGGAATGCATCTTTTTCTTATGATTTGAGCTTAGTTGATGGTTTAAGATTATCTGGTGCATGCCGATCTTCTTTCTAATGCCTTTAATCCTGTTTTTCTGAGTTGATCTTTTTTCATAAGTCTATGTTCGTGCTGTTTTTGACGGCCATGATTTTTTTGGGTTTATGTTCTTATTGTTCTTGATCATTTTATCCTGATTTCTGATTTTTCCAGCTTTTGATCATCATCTTTTGGTTTTCGGATTTGTTGTTCTTGCTGCTATTAAGGGTTGGCTTTTGATCATTATGTTTTGTTTAGAAGTTATGCTTTCTGGTGTTCCTGATTTCACAACCACCATGTATAGTGAATAGTTACCCAAGTTTCTAAGGATGGGGTAGATTAGTGCTGACCCTTGTTCCTCTTATGTGTCTAAGCTTGTTTGTTTATAAATCTCTTATGTTTCACTATCCTCAATTCTCATTTATTTCTGATCAGTTGAAATATGAACTTAAGAATTTCCGCACCCGAATAGTGTTGATGAAATGCGTGATCAAGGTGATTTCAGAGATTTACATACCTAGATTAAAGAATTAGATTTCTAGAGTGTTTATTGGCGTAGGCAAATTTTTTCTTCATGCCTGCTAGGTAGTGTTCCGTTAACGGTAGTTAGGTTTGGATACTAACTAGCTTGAGATCATCTGTCAAGGAATTGGATTTTGTTGCTTATGAATCTGTCGTCTAGGGATAGCTGTTGTTTGAGGTATGTTAGACACCTAGGTAGTTCAGGGAGGAACACTAGTCAATTACCCCCATTCTTAGGAACTGTTTTCCCCTTGATTGCTTTTTACCCACATTTTCTCTTCTGCTTCTATTCACTTGCTGTTTATCCCTTAGTTTCTGTTTATGCATGTTAGCTTTCATGTCCTGTTTATTTTTAGCATGATTTCTTGTTTAGGACTGTTACCCACCACTTTTTCTTGTTTGAGTTGAATTAGTAGTTCCAATTGCATCTAGAGTGGTTAATATCTACACCCATTTGGATTGAAAACCTATTTATACTATAATGGCAATGATAGTGTAATAGGGGTTGATACGTAAAACCTTACTATCTGTTATTTCCCAGATAAAGCTAAAGACGAAGTAGAGGCTCTAAGAAATAAGAGTTCATTAAGTGGCTGCCATATTAAAAGTAATATAGTTTGCAAAAATATAACTTTCAATCTCTATGTAACTATAGGTTTGCAGATGAAACATATAAAGGTCGAACATTTCCAACTTGGTTTCCCGATATCGCAAGAGGTATTGCACGAGGGGATTCGCTTTCAAAGTCAACGCCTTAGATAGAGATAGGACGACATTACACATTGGTATACCGTTGTCCTCCGGAGATGTTGTGTACTACGACATTCTTCAAGAGATATTGGAGGTCTATTACCCAGAGATGTTGAAATTGAGATGCGTTGTCTTCATGTGTGATTGGTATGATCCAACGGATGGTGTACGTGTTAAATTAGACAAGTTTGGCATGACTTCGATCAAGTCCCATGGGAAACTTGGAAAATACGATCCTTTCATTCTCGCATCACAAGTGGATCAGGTATTATCTTGGGTGTTTATTGAATTCAGATAAATATTAGATTATATTTTCCTAACATAATATTTACGAATGTTGCAGGGAAATATAAGCGATCCTTGGGTGACAGTGACACAAATAAATCCTCGACACATGATTGAAGGCGTTCTAGACGTGAACCACTACAACCATTGGAAAATGGTTCTTTAGCTGAGACTCAGCCTTCTCTAGGCGTCAATCTAGTGGTGGATTTCACAATGTTTGGCGATTTGAATGTCGGTATATATGACGTACATGATGAGTATGGTGACGAATTTGAAGATGATGTGAATTTTGATCCATCAAATTATTCGTCGACTTCCGATTAAATTTTTAAGTTTTTATAATTTTTATGAACAATTTGAAATATATTTATGAACAATTCGAAATGTATACATTTTTTAAAGAAAATTACAAGTTAGTAAAAAAGTACCAAATTTGCCATTTAGTAGAAAAGTACAAAAAAATTACAAGTCAAAATATGTCTGACATAAATATACGTATATTTAACATATATATATATATATATATATTAAATATATATATATATCCTAATCCTGACGGATTGTCCAAGATCCATTAGTAATTATATATAT